>JASTWR010000822.1:0-76474 GCA_030770355.1 Harpagoxenus sublaevis
CTCATCATAACCTTTATAAAACGTCTTGTATGGCTAGGATCGTTCAAACACGCACAGGTTAAAGATCGCGAGGTGTCCGTCACCACCAATTTGATGCACCTCCCAATAACCTGCATCAATGTCAATGTATAAACTCTCTGCGTGTCCACACTTAATCTTGTTATAAATTTGTCTTGTCCATTTATATATGTCCTTTGCACTGTAAAAGTCGTGATCATCTTCTATACACTCATTCCGCATTCGTGTATACACTTCACGTCTCACGCGATAAGGCCACCAAAAAGGATACGTAATTGCGCAGTTATAGACTTGCGGTTTACGTATGCGTTCAGTAGTTTCACATATATCGAGTTCATGGTCGCTACACTGCACCGGTGATGCTCGTTGTACTTCCGGTTCTCTTTGCGGATCCAGCTCGAGTTGCCATAAAATATAAAATATATCATAAAACTCATCCCTTTGCGTTGAGAGTACTTTCTATAGTACTCGTCATGGCTACGTAAGTAACGTCTTCTCAACATGTTGCTCGAGTGAAGGCACACACTTATTCATGTTAATGTCTTTTCAATGTGTGCAAATTGGGCACATATTGCATGGAAAGATTTGATATACTGGAAGTCTGCAATTAGAGCAAGACCGACCTTCTATCGCGTCGTACAGCTCAATCACATGTTTTCGCACAACATACATATATCCGTATTCTGTGTCCGCTATTCTTACCATGCATGATGCACATGCAACAAAACTGCCACCTGTGGTGTAGTAACAATATATCGCGCAAAACTTGGTGCGTCCATTTAGCGAGCAAATTTCTGAGTGCGACACTATTTTTTCAATGGTTTCCGTTAGATCTTCTCCTGAAAGGTCACTGATGTAATCACTGTCATCCGACAACGCGTGTTCTTCGTCAGATGATTCGTCTACTATTGCTTCGAATTCCATTAACTCTTCGTCTATAATTTCCAGGAATTCTTCGTTGGGCAAATCATTTACTTCTACTTGTAGGTCTCGTACTATCTCTATTTGCTGTATCTGCTCTTCATCGGACGATTCGGCTAAGTCTATATCCATCCGCTCGTCGTCGGACGACTCAGCCAAATCTATTGTCTCTATTTCCATTTTTTAGATTCTCATAAAAAATCATTTTCTACACTGCACACACATACACACAAACCATCGAGTACCCACTTTACTTTTTTCAAGCGAACTATACTGACGCGCTGACTTCCAAATCATATACTGTGGCTCTGACGCGCTTCATTCATCGTTATATATTTCATCTATTATTCTTTTCTCTCCCTCCAACTGGAGCATCACGTATCGTTTCTTCTTCTTCCATCTACTGCATAGTGTCATCAGATCTATTGTTCAGCATATAAGTTACAGAAAGGTAATATCCTTTAGACGTTGAGTTCTGCTTACGCGCTATTTTGTATACAAGAATTCCAGCAGCCGGACCTCGGCGCTTGTTTTGTAATACGCGACGCCATAACCGAATGGCGTCGCAGAAAAATAATATCCCTTAGACGTTACGTTCTGCTTACGCACTATTTTGCCTACAACGTCTAGCAGCCTGATCTCGGCGCTCGCAAAATAATACGCACCGCTATAACCGAATGGCACCGTGAAATATGCCTCGATAAACAATAAAGAGGACGCCATAGGACACCGCGACGTTATAACCGAGCAACGTCGTGAAACATGTCCCGAAACGTTAACCGAAACCTTCGATAAACAAGTCTTCCTAGAAAAAATGATGAAACAATACACCGCGACGTCATAATCGAATGACACCGTGAAACATGCCTCGAAACGTTAACCGAAACCCCTCCGATAAACAAGTCTTTCTAGAAAAAATAATTATCATGACCGCGACACCGCGACGGTTAAATCATCGAGACAAACATTTTTTTATCTCCGATATTTAATCGTGGATATTGTTTTACATATTTAATCCGCCTGAACAATGCATTCGCTTCGCATTAAGCGACGTCATAACCGAATGATGCAGTGAAACATGTCCCAACACGTTCGCTCAAAACCTTGATAAACACCTTTTCTCAGAATACGTTCTAGAAGCATTAATCCCCCCACCACGTCATAATTTAAAAAAAGGGGTAGGGTGTTTTCGCGTATACGCTCCGTTAATTTTATGCGAACGGTCAGTTTTGTACAAACGGTCGACTTGCCATAACCGAGATTGAAAAAATGTACTCCGCTGCGGGAAACAACAGTGGTGGTGGTGCAAGCATAAATTATTACGTGCCGCTTCCCGAAGCTGCTACTCCATCGAATGCGAACAAGTAAGTTTCCTTTCATTTATAGAGTATCCTATTTTATAATTTTTCCAATTTTCTTATTTTAAGACTTATCTTGTTCTTTTTTCTACAGCACTTCGTTGGAGCGTCGTGCGGTGCGTCTATTTAACAGACGATACGCATTGACACCTACTGCTTACAAATATTTGGAAATTGGGGTCAGCGTCAGTCTGAAACCTCCACACGAATCCTCCTTTGTCGAATTGGTTCTTGGCGACAACCGAGGAAATAAAATCGCGATGTCTTCTTGGACGTGGAAGAAGATCATCGATAGACGCACGGATTTCGAGCGACTCGTGCGGTCAGCTGTCGGTCATACGCTGACTATTCCGGCTCTTCCATCAGACAACCTACTATTCGAAGTTGTGCAAATGCGTGACGATAAACTTGTAAAATTGTCGTCGGGCAATACTTCGTTGTACATGAAACCTGCAACTATTATGTTTTTCTTCGAACTCGAACAATGCGTTGAGTTGGTATGCTTCCATCTATATGAGTGTGCGAGAGAGGTAGATAAGAGCCTCCGCGAGTTGGGAAGTCTTCTACGAACAAATTGTATTACTGAAAAATGCGACGCCGTGCGTTTCTTGCGCAGCCATAACTATCACGATCTAACGTCAATTGTACACGGAAAAAAAGGATTAGCAGCAGGAGCTAAAATATATCTGTGACAGCTAAAATGTGTCCTTATTATAGGGACAGCTAATACTGTTGCTGTCCAAGCTAAATTTATTCGCTATTTGCACTTAGCTACTATAGCAACAAATTTTTGCTACTAAAGACAATGTTTGTGCATGGTAAGAAATTTAGGCACGACTGCAACTTTTTAGCTGCTTGTGCTAAGATATGCTTTTGATTTCAGCTAATAAATTTGTACGCTGTACTTAATGTCTTTTTCCTGTAATAGCCAGAGTTTAGCTATGATTACTAAGGCGGTAGCTCTTAGAGCTAAGTTTGATTCAGCCACTGAAATTTAGCTACTATTGCAAAGTCATTTTTTTCCGTGTAGATTGTGAACTCATAGCGTATGCTATGGATGCAATTATGTATGCTACATCAAAAGATAAATCTTTTGATGTAGTAGATCTACATGAATAAATGTATAACATATATGTACATTACAATGTTTTATTTTATATCTCCTTTCCCATCCACTTCGCATGAATATATATGTAACAGAAAATAAAGCCTTTCTTCAGGTCACGACGTACGACTTTATATTCCACTCGAGCGATATACGCAACGTTCGCCTGAACATCGGCGCTCGCTTCTGTAGTGCGAGACGCGATTTGTTTACGAGCGTGAAAGAGAACCGATATGCCCATCCTAAACTACGATATTTGACTCTTCGTAGAAAGAATCACGGCGCCATTCGGTTATGGTGTCTCGTATTTACAGATCGAGCGAGCGTTCTAGAGGGTTTCTTGCAGCAGTTACGCCTCAGTCTGCAACAGTCGCTCGCCGGTTATATACGCAAGTCGTTCGCTGTGTCAGTTTTTTAAAAATAGTTTTTTTTGTGGAATCTAAGCCGAGGAGTGTGTGATAGCGGATTGTTTACAAGGTGCAAAAAAATGAATCATTAAGAATAGAATAGCTTAGGTTTGCCATGGCAAATCTGAGCTATTATATTCTGTATGATTAATTTTTTGCAGGATTATTGTCAAATGGCACCTCATACATGTGCAAATCTGCCGAATTTCTATTAAAAGTGCGAGAATGAGGTGTCAGGCGTGTAACTTGTATTTTATGCCGTCGACGTGTGACTCATGCATGCGCATGTATTGGTTGCGTGCTGCGCGAAGGGGTGCAAATCTTTCCACAATGGAACGACCGCGATCGCCACCGCCGCGGTATGAGGAGGCCGTTATTTCTTCGACACCCCCTCCCCGGTACGAGGTGCCTCAGGTGTACCCCATGGTAATATTTGAAGTGACCCTGGATGTCACCACCGACCGGAGGGTTGTACGTCGATCCTAATTTAGTAAGTGTCTTAACTTTTATTTATCTATCTATGCCTTACGTTAAAAATAATTATCTTTACTGCTTTGGTAGTGTGATAGCAAAAAAGATACGCGAGCGGGAGCGCGAACGGCGACGCTGGCGGGCGGGCGGGCAAGTTGAGAGAGCCGTCGGCGCGGGCGGCGCGGGCGGCGCGGGCGGCGCGGGCGGCGCGGGCGGCGCGGCGGGCGGCGGCGCGGCGGCGGCGGCGGCGGCGGGCCCTACCCCTAACGCGGTACACCTCCCCCGCGCGGACCCTACGCGACACCCTCCCCCGCGGGCACCCCTCTCCCCCGCGGACCCTACGCGACACCCCTCCCCCGCGCGGACCCTACGCGGCACCCCTCCCCCGCGCGGACCCTACGCGGCACCCCTCCCCCGCGCGGACCCTACGCGACTCTAACGCGGCACCCCTCCCCCGCGTCACGTCAACACCCCTCACCCTCCTTTGTAATATGAGACGCCGCCTGTGCCGTCGTCCACCTCGCCCTCGGTTACCCCCCCGCCCCTCACCCCCCCTCATTGCCCCCTGTCCCAGAACTCTCTTATTATCACTACTATTGAGATATCGGGCCGATTTTTCTTTTAATCAATAAAGTATCATTTAAGAAAGGTTGATATTGAATTTGGCGATAATCGGTAAAAAGGTTCTTTTTTTTAAATTTTTAATTTTTTTAGAAATGTCCCTGGTTGCTCTAACTTATGCAAATATTGAGATATAGGGCTAAATTTTTTTTAAATCGATAAAGTAATATTTAAGAAAAAATGGAATTGAATTTAGCGATAATTGGTAAAGGGCTTCTTTCTTTATAAAATTTTGAATTTTTTAAGAAATGCCTTTGATTGCTCTAACTTTTGTAAGTTTTGAAATATTTGGCTATTTTTAATTTTATTATATTCTTCTGTCTTTTCTACCCCTATTTCATATAAAATTCTTTAAAATTTGGTTGATTAGACTCATGTTTATGTATGGACGGATTCCCCGAAATTTTAAATGTCTTTAACTCAAAAACTAATCAACCAAATCTTAAAGAACTATATATGAAAAAGGGTAGAAAATACTTTAGAATATAGTAGAATTAAAAAAATTGCTAAAATCTTAAAATTTTAACCTTTAAGGGCTACATCCCAAGTCTCAACAATTGAGACTTTTCATAAATTGATATTTTTTGACAATTTATTTTACTCTTATTTCATATATAATTCTTTAAGATTTGGTTGATTAGACTCATTGTCAGCCTTATAAGGCTTTTATGTATGTACGGATTCCCAGAAATTTTGAATGCCTTTTACTCAAAAACTAATCAACCAAATCTTAAAGAATTATATATGAAATAAGAGTAAAATAAATTGTCAGGTTTCAAATGAGAAAAAGAAAGAAAGAAAGAGAGAGAGAGAGAGAGAGAGAGAGAAAGAGAGAGAAAGAGAGAGAAAGAGAGAGAGAGAGAGAGAGAGAGAGAGAGAGAGAGAGAGAGAGAGAGAGAGAGAGAGAGAGAGAGAGAGAGAGAGTTTGTTTATTATGCCATAGTCAAGACTTTAGGCAAATGATGAAAAATACAAAGATATACATAGAGTAAAATAAAAACAAAAATTTGAATAAGTAGGAACTAAAAAGATATAGAACAGATGAGATAATTATGATAAAGCAGTGAGCAGAAGCGGAAACTATGAAGATAGCAATGACTAAATTGCAAAAAGTAATAATATTATTTCACTTCAGCAAACGCTTCAGAACAAAATTTCGTTGACAGTATAAATAACTGAAATAATACTAAAGAAATAAAAATCAACAGAATTCAGTCGTGCTCTCTCCCAACAACAAAAGAAAAATCGCAGAAATAACATTGATACTTAAAACTAGTTAGGACGTTGAAGTAGCAACGATTTATGTACAGAGACTAGAAAAGCTTAGACTAAATATACTTACACCTATCACGCACAACGCTACATCATAGATAAACATTAGATAGGCACAAGGCACAAGGTAGAACCTCAACCAGAACCAAGCTCAAGTGTAAATAGATAGCCATTGAGCTTTTGCTTAAATTCATTTAGAGACGAAGATGACACTACCTCAGTAGGAAGCGAATTCCATAAGTAAATACCCGCTAGGTGAAAGGACTGGTGGTAAGTCTCGGTTCTGTGAATGGGAATTTGGAAAGTACGAGGAAGTGCCAGCCGTGACGATTGTCTAATCGAGAGATCGGCTCTGACAAAGATCTCCGAGAGGTAGCCAGGAGACATACCATGATATATCTTAAACATTTCGATGCCAAGGAAATAGAGACGTCGATTTCTAACAGACAGCCACCCTAATCGGTGACGGTAAGGAGTGATATGTTCGTCTCGACTCAGATTAAAGATAAACCGGATCGTACAATTGATAAGCCTCTGCAGTTTAGTGTTAAGCTCATCAGTAACATCGTTGTAAACAAGAGAGCAGTAGTCTAACAGAGGCCAAATCAATGCAGACACGAGTTTTACACGCAATTGCAATGATAAGGAGTTTTTATGAAACTTAAGCTTGTGCAGCGTGAAGTGTACCCGCTTGGATATGTGAGCGACGTGGCTGTTCCAAGATAGATCAGAGCTCATAATGACACCTAGATTCCGAGCCTGAGAGACAAACGGAATCGAGGTACCACTAACAGAGATAAGAGGTAAATCGTGAAGATCTATTTGGTCCACGTAACGCTTGCTACCGAATATTAATACTTTGGATTTCTTAAGATTGAGAGACAATCCATTTGTGGTCGCATATTCAGAGATGACTCCGACATCATGGGCCACCAACCGCAAAGCAACCCTCAACTGACCAAAGAGACACCTGCGGTAAATCTGAGTGTCATCAGCGAAAATCAAGCGTTGGGTAAATCTAAGAGACGCACCAATGTCATTAATGAACAGGGAAAAGAGGAGCGGTCCCAAAACTGATCCCTGAGGCACACCAGAGGTGATGGAAAGCCAATCGGAGAATCCTCCAGCTAGATCAACGACCGCCTGAGAGCGACCAGTGAGGTATGAAAAAATTAATTTGAGGGCAAGATCAGAAAACCCTAGTTTCCTCAGTTTAGACAGAAGCAAGGGATGAGAGACGGTGTCGAAAGCCTTGCTGAAGTCAAAGAGGACAAGGATCAATACCTCACCTGCGTCAACGCCACTCTTAATATCGTGAGATAGTCTAAGAAGGGCAGACTGAGTAGAGTAACCCTTACGATAACCAGATTGACGGTCGTCGAGAATATGGTGCAAATTGATGAAGTCAACGATTTGGCGGTGAAGGATTCTCTCAAACAGCTTGGAAAGTTCACACAAGTTGGCAATAGGTCTCGTTTCAGAGGGAGAGGTAGGTGATCTAACTTTAGAGAGAGGACGCACTAAAGCGCGTTTCCAGAGAGATGGGAAATAACCCAGATTGAGACAGCAGTTGAAAAAAGAGATCAAAAGGTTACAAATATGAGAAAAGGCCAAGGCAATAGCAAACAGAGGTAGTTGATCGTAACCTGAGGCGAAGGAAACAGAAGGTGAAGAAACCATCAAGGAGCGAAGGTTATCGTGAGATATCTCGGTGAAACTGAAATGTGGTTCATCAGGCATAGTGGATAAAATGATATTGGAGAATTGAGATTGTGAACAGGAAGGATAACAATTTGAGACCGAGGAATAATGGGCATTCAAGAGATCACGTGAAAAAAAGACAAGAGGTGAGGAAAGAGGCGATTCGACTAAACCAAGGTTGGCGAGTTCACGCCAAATCTTAGACGGATCAGAAGCTGTGCTCAATCTATTCATATAGAACTTCTCTCTGGCTCCCCTTAAATCAAGGGTGAGACGATTCCTATAAAGCCTGTATATGTGAAAGTCGAGAATGCTGCCTGATCTGCGCGCAGCATTGAAGAGACCGTTACGATGCCGAATTCGGCCAGAGAGGTCATCGGTAAGCCAAGGCGCTGACGGACGAGTCACTCGAAAAGAGTGAACAGGAGCATGCAGATCAAGGCTAGCAGTAAAATCATTGGTAATAGTGCTCAAAATGTTATCAATGTCCGACTCGCCCGGGCTCGTCGGACCAAAATCAGACGGGAAAGATGACGAGAGCTTGGAAGTAAGAGTCTGAACAAACGCTTCCTCGTCAAATCTCTTGTAGCAGCGTCGAACTAAGGTGCAATTAGTGAAGGACGGAACCTTAAATGAATAGGATAACTCGATGAGATCGTGACCATTAATAAAAGGAGCGTCAGACTTTCGAAAAGATAAAACTTTGTCCAAGTTGTCAACTATGAAAACGTCCAACCATGAGTCCGAGGAGCTGGTGTGAAAAGTCGACCGCGATTCGACAATATTAAGCGACAACTGTGAGACAATGCCTCTAAGGTGATTAGATTCATATGATGATACGAGGAGGTTACTATTCAAGTCACCAGTAATAATAATGTTCTTATAATTATGTATAAATGTAGTAAGCACGTCGATGTAGTCACTGAAATTTTTGCCCTTGGGTCTGCGGTACATGGTGGTGAATAAGAGAGGCTCACACGTGCCATAACGGATGTCGAGAATTAGGTATTCGGGTGCATTCGAAAAAGCAGAAGGCGACGACGCCAGAACGCGCGCACGCAATGACTCATGCACGTAACAGGCAACACCACCTCCCTCCCTGCACTCTCTGTCCACACGCAACAAATAATAGCCAGGGATACGCACTAGATCATCGGAAATATGTGAGTGAAGCCAGGTCTCAGAAATTGAAATAATGTAAAAAAAATTAAACGATAAAAAGGCCTGAATTGACTCAAGATGAGCAGGAAGGGAGCTAGCGTTGAAGTGAGCGATCGCAAGACAGTCGCGCGAAGCAGACTGAACACGGCCAGCATCGACCGCAAGTCACTCAAGCCCCGCCAAATCGGCCTCAGTAGTGATCAGAACTGGAGACTGACCAAGGTCCTTACGGACAAAAATCTGGCCGTCCCTGCACCATACATGCTTATAAGATCGTCGCTTGGCTTCAACCCGAGTCCGGCGCAACAATTTGTACACATCAGAAGGCAGGAGCTCATTGACATAAATATGCCCGGGGACATCCGTCGTGAAAACCTCGCTGACAGTGAGTCGACGTTTCCGGCGCATAACGGTGAGAATGTGGTCGCGAATTTCACGTGACTTAAGCGCTACAATAACCGATCGCACTCCGCCCCCGGTGACGGCTCGAAGATCTGGGGCCGAAACTGAGCCAGACGCAACACCGCGCACCGCAGACACACCACCGCCCCCCACGTCACGAGTCTCAAGAACGTCCGAAGCCAGCTGAGATATATTAAGCGCACGAAAAACGCTGGTAACAAGGTTCATCGATGTGTCAGTCAGAGAAGAAGGAAAGCCGGAGACAATGATGTCGGAAGTTCGCGAGACTCGAGACGACGGAGGCCGCGGATCGAGACGGAAACCACTAAGATCACTTCTCAGTTCGCTCCTCAGTTCGCTCTTTAGTTCGCCCTTTAATTCGCCCTTTAGGCCGCACACTTGATTTGTGAGAGCAGTACACTGCTGCTCCAACTCAACTATACGCTTAGTGTTGCGGTCGACACTTTTGGCCAAACAATTTAACTGGTTGAGTTTATCGCTTAGTTCACAGAGTCGCGCCTCGGACGACTCAGCAAATGCAGAGAATCGCGCCTCGGACGACGCAGCAAATGCAGAGAATCGCGCCTCGGACGACTTCATCTGCTCAACCAGCTGGCGTAAGAGCGCGTTTGTAGTGTCACCAGTCACTGACTTCGGCAAAGTGCCGGTACAAGCAGGAACTGAAAAGTCCAATAGCTCCGTGCACTCAACCCCCGGTGTAAGAGGGGCAGGAGTTGAAGTAGCCGATGGCATGATCGACTCGACACCGTCGCCACCCAACTCAGGAAACAGCTTAACCGCCAAATCCCTGCAGCACTGGCCCGCATATTTGTAATAAAAGTACACCTTAACACAACCAGGATGGAAGAGTCTGTTGCACTCGCACACAACAGACTCCGTTGCAACCGTTTTCTTGCATCTTACGCACTCGCGTTGCATGGTCGATCGGCTGACAGCAGCAGAGAGCAGAACCAGGAAGCACGGCGGTCCGGTGGGTAATAGATGGTGGTACGCCGCAAGGCTCACAGATGTCGCCACACGCGCGACTCAGGCAATTCTTGCAGAGGCAACAGCAATCAGAGACCAGGAAAGTGAGGTTAAAATTTGAAGAACTTCACTCGAAGATATCCCGCCCAGCAGTTGCAAAGAGAGAAGGAAAAATATAAATTCCACTAAGCAACAAGAAACATGCTCAAATCTGCAACAAAGCAGCCCGAAGGCAGTTCACGGCAGCGAGAAAATTCAGAAAAAGCAGGAGCAAGGACACAACGTGACGTGCAGTACTCACCAGAAGAGAGAGAGAGAGAGAGAGAGAGAGAGAGAGAGAGAGAGAGAGAGAGAGAGAGAGAGAGAGAGAGAGAGAGAGGGCGAAAGGGCGCTCTATTGCAAAAGCATTGATCGTTTTTTTTTAAATAAAACTGACGTAAGTGTCTAGCCTAGCATCAGCCAATGTATGCCAAAAAGCCTAAAGTGCGTTCAGTTTTATTGGGAAACGATCAGTGTTTCGCAAAAGAGCGGCCTTTTGCAAAAGGGCTAGTCTTTTTGCAAAAGGGCTAGTCTTTTTGTAAAAAGGCTAATTTTTTAATTGCAGTTAGAACATCTGAAGTCTTATTAATTGAGACTTCAAAAAATGATTTTTTAGGATAATAAAAAAAGTGAGCAAGTAGAAACTTGCACATTGCGTCCATATAGCTTTTAAGTGTGCAAGTAGAAACTTGCACATTGCTTCCTCATAGTTTTTAAGTGTGCAAGTAGAAACTTGCACATTGCTTCCTCATAGCTTTAAAATGTGCAAGTTGAAACTTGCACATTGCTTCCTCATAGCTTTAAAGTGTGCAAGTAGAAACTTGCACATTGCTTCCTCATAGTTTTTAAGTGAGCAAGTAGAAACTTGCACATTGTTTTCTCATAGTTTTTAAGTGAGCCAGTAGAAACTTGCACATTGCTTCCTCATAGTTTTTAAGTGAGCCAGTAGAAACTTGCACATTGCTTTCTCATAATTTTTAAGTGAGCCAGTAGAAACTTGCACATTGCTTTCTCATAATTTTTAAGTGAGCAAGTAGAAACTTGCACATTACTTAATCAACATTTTATTTCGCTCATAAAGCTTCCTCTATGAGGAAGCCAAATTAATAAATATTTATTAATAATTATATATCAAAGAAAAAATTTGGCTTCTTCATAGAGGAAGCTTTATGAGCGAAATAAAATGTTGATTAAGTAATGTGCAAGTTTCTACTTGCTCACTTAAAAATTATGAGAAAGCAATGTGCAAGTTTCTACTGGCTCACTTTTTTTAGAAATGTCCGTGGTTGCTTTAACTTCCGCAAATATTGAGATATTGGGTGGTTTTTTTTTTAATCGATAGAGTAACATTTAAGGAAGGTTGGTATCAAATTTGGCGATGATCGGTAAAGGGGTTCTCTTAAAAAAAAAAATTGAGTTTTTTTAGAAATGTTCGTGGTTGCATTAACTTCAGCAAATATTGAGATATCGGGCCGATTTTTCTTTTAATCAATAAAGTATCATTTAAGAAAGGTTGATATTGAATTTGGCAATAATCGGTTAAATGGTTCTTTTTTTTTAAATTTTTAATTTTTTTAGAAATGTCCCTGGTTGCTCTAACTTATGCAAATATTGAGATACTTATAGGGCTAAATTTTTTTTTAATCGATAAAGTATTATTTAAGGAAAGATGGAATTGAAATTAGCGATAATTGGTAAAGGGCTTCTTTCTTTATAAAATTTTGAATTTTTTAAGAAATGCCTTTGATTGCTCTAACTTTTGTAAGTTTTGAAATATTTGGCTATTTCTAATTTTATTATATTCTTCTGTCTTTTCTACCCCTATTTCATATAAAATTCTTTAAAATTTGGTTGATTAGATTCATATTTATGTATGGACGGATTCCCCGAAATTTTAAATGTCTTTAACTCAAAAACTAATCAACCAAATCTTAAAGAATTATATATGAAAAAGGGTAGAAAATACTAAAGAATATAGTAAAATTAAAAAAATTGCTAAAATCTTAAAATTTTAACCTTTAAGGGCTACATCCCAAGTCTCAACAATTGAGACTTTTCATAAATTGATATTTTGTGACAATTTATTTTACTTTTATTTTATATATAATTCTTTAAGATTTGGTTGATTAGACTCAGCTTTATAAGGCTTTTATGTATGCACGGATTCCCAGAAATTTTATATGCCTTTAACTCAAAAACTAATCAACCAAACCTTTTTATATGAAATAGAAGTAGAAAATACACTGAAAAAATATAATCAAATTAGAAAAATTGCCAATAATTAATACTAAATTGTCCAAAAACATTAATTTATGAAAAGTCTTAATTAGAATTTAATAAACTAAAGAATATAATAGAATTAGAAAAATTAACAATGTAATTAAAAAGTGTGCAAATTTTATATTTAAAACTGCACCTCCTGCATGAGAAGTTGAGAATTGATATCTCTCATGTGGAGAAAACTGGTCTGGTTTTTAATTATATCGATGATGAATATAATTAAAAAATAATAATACTTATAAAACTATATTTTTTAAATGTATACTTACAATGTGCAATAAAACTATGATTTTACTATAAATTTTTAATGTCTACTTTTTATTTTAGAAATGTCCCTGGTTGCTCTAACTTATGCAAATATTGAGATATAGGGCTAAATTAAAAACTAATCAACCAAATCTTAAAGAATTATATATGAAATAAGGGTAGAAAAGACTGAAGAATATAGTAGAATTAAAAAAATTACTAAAATTTAAAAATTTTAACTTTTAAGGGCTACATCCCAAGTCTCAACAATTGAGACTTTTCATAAATTGATATTTTTTGACAATTTAGTGTTAATTATTAGCAATTTTTTTGATTCTAATATATTTTTCAGTTTTTTCTACCCCTATTTCATATATAATTCATTATGGTTTGGTTGATTAGACCCAGCTTTATAAAGCTTCGATATATGTACAAATTCTCCAAAATTTCAAATGAGAAAAAGAAAGAGAGAGAGAGAGAGAAAGAGAGAGAGAGAGAGAGAGAGAGAGAGAGAGAGAGAGAGAGAGAGAGAGAGAGAGAGAGAGAGAGAGAGAGAGAGAGAGAGAGAGAGAAAGAGAGAGAGAGCGAAAGGGCGCTCTATTGCAAAAGCATTGATCGTTTTAAAAAAAATAAAACTGACGTAAGTGTCTAGCCTAGCATCAGCCAATGTATGCCAAAAAGCCTAAAGTGCGTTCAGTTTTATTAGGAAACGATCAGTGTTTCGCAAAAGGGCGGCCTTTTGCAAAAGGGCTAGTCTTTTTGCAAAAGGGCTAGTCATTTGCAAAAGGGCTAGTCTTTTTGCAAAAGGGCTAATTTTTTAATTGCAGTTAGAACATCTCAAGTCTTAATAATTGAGACTTCAAAAAATGATTTTTTAGGATAATAAAAAAAGTGAGCAAGTAGAAACTTGCACATTGCTTCCTCATAGTTTTTAAGTGAGCAAGTAGAAACTTGCACATTGTTTTCTCATAGTTTTTAAGTGAGCCAGTAGAAACTTGCACATTGCTTTCTCATAGTTTTTAAGTGAGCCAGTAGAAACTTGCACATTGCTTTCTCATAGTTTTTAAGTGAGCCAGTAGAAACTTGCACATTGCTTTCTCATAATTTTTAAGTGAGCAAGTAGAAACTTGCACATTACTTAATCAACTTTTTATTTCGCTCATAAAGCTTCCTCTATGAGGAAGCAAAATTAATAAATATTTAATAATAATTATATATCAAAGAAAAAATTTGGCTTCTTCATAGAGGAAGCTTTATGAGCGAAATAAAATGTTGATTAAGTAATGTGCAAGTTTCTACTTGCTCACTTAAAAATTATGAGAAAACAATGTGCAAGTTTCTACTGGCTCACTTAAAAACTATGAGAAAGCAATGTGCAAGTTTCTACTGGCTCACTTAAAAACTATGAGAAAGCAATGTGCAAGTTTCTACTGGCTCACTTAAAAACTATGAGAAAACAATGTGCAAGTTTCTGCTTGCTCACTTAAAAACTATGAGGAAGCAATGTGCAAGTTTCTACTTGCTCACTTTTTTTGCTTGCATTATGGTCCGCGCTGCCTCTACTATCCTCATGTCCCTCTCTGCCTTTCTATTTTGTTCTGGAGAGTAGGAGACAGTTGTTTCATGGATTATACCTTTTTCTTTCAGGGGTTTTTTTTACTCTTGCGTTGACGAACTCTCCGCCATTATCAGTTCGTAAGGTTCGAATCTTGTTTCCTGTGGTGGTCTTTGCAAACTTTAAGAAATGCCTCATCTTCTCTTCTGTTTCTGATTTATGTGACATAAAATGTACTGTGCGGTAATTTAAGTAGTCATCCTTCAACAGCAGAAAATATCTGGAGCCTCTTATTGAAATTTCCTCCTTTGGTCCACATACGTTCGCATGAACCAGTTCACCCACCTTTGATGTAGACCAGTGGTTCTTTACCGGTGTTCCTCGGAACACTGGTGTTCCGCGAGCTTGTTACAAGTGCTCCGCGAATTTCTGAGCTTATAATCATAAGTGTTCCGTGACTTCGAAAAGGTTAAGAACCACTGATGTAGACTATTCGCTTCTCTGGAATGGGAATTTATGTTGCTTTCCCTCCAAGCATGCCGTACAAGTGTTGACCCGTTCCTGAAATCTTGATATTATTACTCTTTAATATGTCCTTAACATACTTAAAATTTTGATGTGCCAGCTTTTTATGCCAGTCTTTCAAGCTGTACCCTACGTTTGCTGAGACACTATTTGAACTTTCACATTTGAAATCCATTATATAAAACTTTTCATCACGCGTTGCAATGGCACCTGTCTTATTGTCTTTTACGAACTCGCATTTATTAATGTCCGCTTTCATGCTATAACCTTTATTTACCGCGTTTGCCACAGAAAATAAGTTCAACTTCAAATCAGGCACATGTAGTACATTGTTTAAGGCTCCTGGATACTCAGCCGAGAACTCCGCGTTGACGGTGGCGACATCGGTAGAATCGGTAGAAATAAGAACTATAAGGCGAGAAAATAGCCATATTCGTGGAAAGTGACATGTCGACAAGCCTATTTTGTCGTCAGTGCCATTTCCTTATTATTCGCTCTGTACTTGTGCTCTAACGTTTGACGTATTCGTGAAAGTCGTAAAATTTACCGAAAAGTAAGATTTGCTTGCGGAAGGAACGTTTTCACCTTTTTTCGATAGTCGTTAAACGGCTGTTTTCCCGTATATTTAGGCTTCGTTTTATGGCTGTTTGTTTATTGTCGTAAGAAAAGGATAGTTTTCGGTAAATTTTGGAAGTGTTCTGAAACGATCTAGAGTGATGTTTTATTGAAATGTCTTTTTATTTGCAAATGGCACGGACGACAAAATTGGGTGTTTTCCTCGCCTCGATAGTAAGAATTCAATATGGCCGCGGTGACTATCCAGGAGCCTTAACGTAGTCTCAATATAGCACTTTCCATTAAACGCTCTCAATACTATCTGTCCTACACCAACAGTGTCTAATTTTGTTCCGTCACCTATGATCACCAACCTTTTATTTAGCAGCTTGCTGTAGCTCGCAAACAAGGTGCGATCAAAAGTTATGTGTTCACTAGCGCCACTGTCTACCAACCATTTATTGTAACACGGTTGTCCATCGCCAACCATTGCTGACACTATAAATGCGTTACTGTCCTTCTTGTTCTCTGCTTGTTTTTTATTGCTATTGTCACTATTGAACCGACATTCACTTTTCAGGTGTCCCTTTTTATTACACACATAACAACGCTTCGCGTTCCGATTATCATTATTACTTTTACAGTCTTTCTTAAAATGTCCTGATTGTCCACATTTATAGCACTTTATATTTTTCTTCACTGCTGACATCGCAACACTCTTCTCAGATGTATCCGTTTTCGCCTTCAGCCGTTTTTCCTCAACCAACAGTCTCGCTATTAGGTTATCTACCGTCTGCCTTTCATCTGATGTCGACTCAAATGCCGATACAAAGTGGCCGTATCCCTCAGGCAAGGACATCCAGATTTTTGTCATCACAAATTTGTCCGATATTTCTTCACTCAGCTGTTTCAGTTTACTCTAAAACTCCTGTACTTTTTATATAAATAGCGACATGTCCATACCTTGAGTATACTTTAGTTGAAAAAATTGCTGTTGCACCATGTGTATGCTGGTATCACTCCTCTGCTCGTACACACTATGCAGCTTTCTCCACATTTCCGCCGCACTTGTGCATGTCAGGACATGTAACATTACTGATTCTGACAGTTTTGTGACGATTAGACTTTGAGCTTTGGAATCTTCTTTCAGCCATGCTGTCCGCTCTGGTTCTGCCTCTGGTTTTATCCTCGTACCTTCTGCGATCTCGAAAACCCCGAGACCTCGCAGCAATACGCCCACCTTGAATTTCTACACATTCCAGTTTTTGGCACCTTCCAGCTTCACGACGCCCACTGTGGTTGCAGATGTTAACTGATCCGTTGTTTCCCGGATCACCAATATTTAGTTAGCAGCTCGCTTCGTTTTTAACCGACACGCCAACGACAAAACAAAATGTCCGCTACGGTCGTTCCGTTACCCGAGTACCGCACTGCCTTTTTCAGCTTTCTTGTAGATTTTTACCTCTACCTCACTCACAATCACAGTTATGATCATGTAGCTGGGCCCATAACCTGTTAGGTTTAAGCAAAAATAAACCCATGACACGCAGTGGTTTAAATGTATTTATTTATTAAACACAGAGGATAAAAGAAACGGTTATACATTCTACCATTAGCTAGCATGGCAGACAGATACGTTGTGAGTTCCGAAACTCATCGATTACAAATTACATAAATACGATCGGCAACAATACTGCCAACTGCTCTAGCGGTGTAACTAAACTTACTAAATCGACTGTACTCTTGCACCGATAATTCATTGCCTTTCTTCACAGATACTGCTTCAGGAACAGGGTTGGGTAAGTATTAAGGCCCTTGCACAATGCTAGGCAACAGGCAATAGGAACAGGAAATAACCTCAAATTCGTCAATACAAACCTAAAAAATTCGAACGATATGATTGGTTGGCAACAGGCAATAGGCACAGAATTTCCAACGTGACGGAAATTCTGTGTCTATTGCCTGTGTCATCGTCTATTCTGCATAAATACAAGGTTTCTGATTTCTGTTCCCTGTTCCTATTGCCTGTTGCCTAGCATTGTGCAAGGGGCTTGATACTCGATGTATTATACATGGTTTCTTCCATGTATTATACATAGTATAATACGTCGTGAATTCAACCATGTATTATGCGTATGATGGCGCCACTATAGATTACGCGGTTGATAATGTCAAATGTGATAATAGATCTGTTCTTCTTCTTAAGCTGAGCTTTATGCACAATTTATCTTTTTACGAAAAAGTGAAATTATAAATTATTAAATCAATAATTGAAAATATGAGTCGCGGAGGTAGACCGTGTCATAAATTTTAGGAGGGAAATTTCAAGAAACACTATGAAGGCCAAAAACTGTTTGCATATTGCAATTTTTGCAAAAGAATTATACGGCACAGAGCCAAAAATAGGTTAAGGTATCACAGGTAAGTAAATAATATGTAATCTTTTATTTGACTTTTTTTAAATTAGCTAGTTATACTTGCAATCTTCAAAATTTTTAAATAATTTCGATTCCACCACATTAAAGGGAATATTGCAGCTAAAAAAGAATTTAGCTAACGCCAGGTCAATTGATGATTGATTGGAAGGATGAGGGCGTTTTGCTCCAATTTTCTTTTTTTCCATTTTTTCAAATTTATTTTGTGATCTGCCAGACATGTAAAAGAGTAAATATTGATTAATAAAAAAAATATGTGAGATTTACAGGATAGCTAAATGAAGTTGTTGAGTTTTTCAGTGAATATGGGAGACCAAGAACAATGAATAACTCGTAACTCGGATATATATCGATGAAAAACAGAAATAATACTTGTATTATTTTGGAACAAAAAATACGTGTATCTCTCACGAAACTCTTTGCGGAAGTAGAGAGTTTTAGGAACAAAATTCGACGTCCGCCTAGTATCGCGCTCCTCTCGTCACACAGTCATACTAACGCTTCTCCGTTACTATTGGCGCTCGCAGGCGCGGGAGATTCGAGTGTGAAAAACTCATTCCAACACACTCACCGTTTGAGCACTCGTTATCGACAACATTTCACACAGCAAGTTAAACTGTACTCTCGGCAACGCTTTCGTAAATATATCGGCTCTTTGGTATTTCGTAGGAACATATTTTACCTCGACATCACGACTAGCTATTTTTTCACGCACAAAGTGGTACTTAACACCTATATGTTTAGTGCGCTTATGGAATTCTGGATTTTTCGCAAGCTTTATAGCACTTTGATTATCAACCCAAATCACAGTCGGTTTATCACAACGCTAATCGATTTCTTCGAGTAACATTCGCAACCAAACTACTTCTCGCGCAGCAGCTGTAGCAGCCACGTATTCCGATTCCGTGGTACTCAACGTTACAATTTTCTGGCTTGACCGAGAAATCACCCCGTTCGCAAACATAAACGCGAATCCGCTGGAAGACCGACGCGTTTCTATATCGCCCGCAAAATCGGCATCACTATAGCCGATAAGCTCCGACTCGTTTCTTCCACTTTTGTAGAGTATTCCGCGATCCTTCGTTCCGACCAGATACGCGAAAATACGTAACAGACAACCAATGCGCGCGACTATGCTTATTCAGGTACTTCGATACTGAATTGACCGCAAATGCAAGATCCGGACGCGACACAACAGCCAAGAACATTAGCGATCCTACCGCTTCGCGATACGGCACATTCTCGCATACATCTTCGTCTTCTGCTGGATACAATACAACGTTCGGGTCAGCAGGCACACATACAGATTTCGCATCCAACATACCAAACTTTTTCAAGATCTTTTCAGCGTACTCGGACTGATAAATAAACATCGTTTTCTCGGCACGATTTCGTTCGATCTCCAAGCCTACAAATCGCGACGCGTCTCCTGTCGTTATCTTAAACGCGCTTTTCAGATAATCTATCACAGCATTCAGCACTCCAATCGATTTTGATGCCACAAGGCCATCGTCGACAAACAACGCTAGAAAGACATTCACGCCATTGACACACCCTTTAAATATACACTGGTCCGCATCGCCTTGAGCAAAGTTAAACTTTATCAGAAACTTACTAAACTTGCGATTCCAGCTCCTGGGTGCCTGTTTCAAGCCATAGAGCGACTTGTTCAGTTTGCAGACGTAATCTTCTTGCACATCCGAACTTCCTTCAATAGTGAGACCCTCAGGAACTTTCATAAAAATCTCCTCCTCCAATTCACCATATAAGAAGGCCGTACAAACGTCAAACTGAATCAGCTCGTAATCTTCTTCTGTTGTCTTTGCCAGGAATGCCCGGAGCGAATCGTAACGAATAACAGGTGCGAACGTTTCGTTATAATCCACACCCTGTCGCTGCAGAAAACCTCGTGCACATAAACGTGCTTTGTAGCGGCATTCACCCGTTGATGGCCCCTGAATGACCTTAAAAACCCATTTTGAGTCTATCAGCTTGTCCTCGGGTTTCTTTCTGACCACCGTCCAGGTTTCGTTATTCTCGTGAGCTTGCAGTTCCTGATTAATAGCTTCCGACCATTTTGACCTATCAGGTCCACTCACCGCTTCCTGGAACGTTGCCGGCGCCCTGTACTCTACGCAATCAATATCGTAATGAAGCATCCACCCTGGTGGCTTAATTTTGCTTCGATCTCTGAGTTCTCGTCCAGGCACCTCTCGCTGATGTGGTCCTGCGTCGTCCTGTACAGCTTCTTCGTCCGGTACTGCATCTTCGTTCCGTAGAGCTTCTTCATTCTGTACAGCTTCGTCGTCTTGTACGTCCGGAATCTCAACAGTTTCGTCTGCTCGTTGTAGTGCCTCTTCTTCGGAGTCACTCGCGCTCGTACTGTCATCAGCCCCAGTTTCGTTAAACACGATATCGCGAGACACAACAATCGTTTTCTTTGCTGGATCATACAAACGATAATTTGATGACTCGTCCTGGTATCCCACCAGCATCAATTTCTTTGCCTTGTCGTCGAGTTTCTTTCGAAACTGTTTGGGAACATGAGCGTACGCAGTCGATCCGAAAACTCTCACGTGACTTAGCTCCGGTTTTCTTCCGGTCCACTCTTCGTACGCTGTTTTGATGCCTTTTCTGCTTGAGTGCGTTGTCCTATTGAGCACATACACAGCTGTACTGACCGCTTCAGCCCACAACGTCTTCGGGAGATCTTTCGCACGGATCATCGTTCTAGCGCTTTCGAATATCGTTCGATTCGCCCTTTCCGCCTTCCCATTCTGTTGTGGTGTGTGTGGCGCCGAATTCTCCATGTTTATTCCTCGTTCTTCAAGATACGCTGCCATTTGTTTATTTTTATACTCGCCGCCGTTGTCCGATCTCACTGTCTTTAGCCTCGACCTGAACTTGTTTTCGACCAGCTGATCGTAAATCTTGAACTTTTCAAACACTTCGTCTTTGTGTTTCAGAAAATAAACATGTCAAAAACTCGAGGCTTCATCGATGAATGTTACGAAGTAACTCGCGCCTCCCTGAGATTTTACCTGAATCGGTCCACAAACGTCTGTATGCACGCACTCACCCGGCTTCATTTCTCGCGAACTCAACTTTTCTTGAAACGGTTTTCGATGCGCCTTCCCCAGCTGACACGGCTCGCAGAAAAACTTAGACATTTTTCAACTTCACGCCGGTCACAAGATCGTTCTTAACCACGTCCTCGAGTGCACGAGTTCCGACATGTCCCAAACGATCATGCCACGTTTTTAAATCGGCTGTTGACACGTTGATTTCCATTGTTTCTTTCGGTGACACCACGCGGACGAGCATTCGATAAATCGCGTTGCCTTGATTTACACCGGTCATAACCACTTCGTCCTTCAGCGATACTGTCACGTGTTCATTGTAAATCCCGATAAAACAGCCTTTTTCGGCACACGCACCCATAGAAAGCAAATTTTTCTTTATCTCCGGAACATATAGCACACTTTCGATTCGTACGCGATTCCAGTGTCCGTCAACAAACGCTTCGATGTTGATATTCCCCTCTCCTTCTATCTTGCACTCAACTTCGTTGCCAAGCACCACAGTACCACCAACGCCCGTGCGGAGAGTCTCGAACCAATCGCGTCGATGAGAAATCTGTCGAGAAGCGCCACTATCGCCAATCCAGGCATCTACTTTATCGACCTCGAGTATTCGCCTCACTTGTTCCGCCGAGACACCGATACGCTTTTCCCGCGTCGTCGATACGCTCTCTTTCACCGCGGCCACAAGCACATATTTCTGCGAACTACTTGCGTCTTTGCCTTTGTCACTACCACTTTGTTTCTTTAGCAGACATTGACTCGCGAAGTGTCCTTTTTCGTGACACTTGAAACACTTAATGTTTTTAGGGTCCTTTTTCACTTTTTCTTTCGAATTCGCCGGCTTTTTCTTCACGCCACTGTTTTTGACAACAGCTAACACTTCGACCGTATCACCGTTCGATCCGTGTCTCATTTCCTCGCGCACAAGTCGTTCCGTCAAATTGTCGATCGTCTGTTTCTCTTCATCGACATTATCCCACGCCGTTTGGAAACTATACTATAACTCGGTGGCAACCCGGAAAGAATTTTCGCCATCACGGTAGCGTCAGACATTGTTTCACCGACATTCTTTAACTGCAGCGACATATTTTTAACTTTCGACACATATTGCACCACCGTATTACCCGATTCCATTCGATACGCGTAAAATTGATTTAACAACGACAACTTGCTCGAGGCCGACTTTTGTTCGTATTGGCTGCACAACGAGTCCCACATTGCTTTCGCGGTTTCACAGGTGATCAAGGATATTAATTGCGATCTCTCGATTGTCGTCGAAATCAGCACTCTTGCCTTCGCATCCTTTTCTTCCCACGCGTTCTTTACCGCTGCCGTAGCATCTGCCGTCAGCACATCCGTGCCATCCACGATCTTGTGCACACTCGCTGTCCTGAACAAAGCCATCATTTCGAATTTCCACATCAGGAAATTTGTTCCGTCCAGTTTCTCGATATGTCTCACCGAAATATTGTCCGACATTTTTAACTGTCTTGACCGCGCACGCTATTTCCGATAAACCGTACGACCCGGCTCTTGCCCACGGAAAAACACAGAATGGCTGCCACGTGCCACGCGGTACGACCGACCCGTTGCCGAACAACTCGACGAATTAATCACTCAGATTTCCTTCCCTCGCACTACTGGGCCCATAACCTGTTGAGTTTTTCAGGGAATATGGGAGACCAAGAACAATGAATAACTCGTAACTCGGATATATATCGATGAAAAACAGAAATAATACTTTTATTATTTTGGAACAAAAAATACGTGTATCTCTCACGAAACTCTTTGCGGAAGTAGAGAGTTTTAGGAACAAAATTGGACGTCCGCCTAGTATCGCGCTCCTCTCGTCACACAGTCATACTAACGCTTCTCCGTTACTATTGGCGCTCGCAGGCGCGGGAGATTCGAGTGTGAAAAACTCTCATTCCAACAGGAGTCGATTTATGAAACTTACTGTATAGCCTTTTATTCTTTATATGAATTATATATAAGGATCGCACGTGGCACTTTAATATCAGTTAATACTGTCAATAGTCATTAAGAGGAGAGCGCAATGTCTTCTCGATTCTCGTATTTGGACTTTAGTCCTTTTCCGTGCTCCGTATTTTCCATAACCTAACCTAACCATTATGTCCATCATCATAAAAGTTTCGACCAATCGCGTTGCTCTGGAACGCCGAATCGAGCAACGCGATTGGTCAAATCCTTATGCCATCTTGTGTGAAAGTGAAGGAGCCATTATGGTTATGTATAATACGTTTCCTAGATTTTATACGTATAATACAGTTTCCTACATGAAAATGTAGGAAACTCTCAAAATGGTCAAATAACTCAACCCTGTTCAGGAACGGTGGTTTTGTCTCGTGAAGAAGATTTGCCAAATGCAAGAAAGTTTCTCGCTAAAGCACCAAAGACTGTTACAGTACAATCTACAGAATTTATCCTGTATAAGAATAAGAATAGAATAGTTAAGAATATAAGAATAGTTATCAACTATAATTTCTTACAAATGTATCGTACAAAAAAAAATATAATGCTGAATAATTATTGCTTAATTTATAATAATGTCGCAACAACTATGCCAAACATATATTCTTGTAATCCTTTAAATATGTTGTAGGGGAAGTTCGTCTAAGTAATTCTCCGTAAGAAAAAAGCGGAGGATGGCATCGGTTTACAAGATATAAATGATTAACAAAATAAGAATATTTGTAGACTTTACAAAAAGTATATGTATGATGAAGTAATCGTAGTATCTTTGAAACGTGTTTTTAAATAAAAATTAAATTCCCGATTCGCTCTGTAAATTTTTATTCCAAAATAGATTGGAGTAACACTGCGTGGATAAATTACTCTCCAAAACCGACTCCAAGCCGACGTAGTCCAGTAAAGTATAAAGGTTGTGTTTCGATATTCACTGTACGTACTGAAAAAGTGACGTACATTATAGATTTTCAGTACTTACAGTCAATATCGAAACACAGCCTAAGTCTATAACCAATAAAACATACATACTATAAGTTGTCATTGGTTGTCATATATTATAGGGATGAAAAAGAGGTCGATATATTTTGCCTCATCTACAACAAAATACAAAAATATTAATATATTCGGATTTGTTCAGAATTCATCAGAAAAAGTAGGTAGCCGAGTTACCGACAAGACGGTAAAACAGATCTCTTATTCTTTATTCGAATGACTCTCGTGAGCACACTAATAGTGGCGGGCGGCGCCACCAACTGGCTGGCGTTATTCTTAGAAAAGAAAGGCGGAACGGGGCGGACGCGAACCGTCCGCGTCGCAACGGAAAGCGGCCATTGTGCCATTCGTAGTCTAGTAGCGAGCGAGTGAGGACGTTTGATTCACTTTCTTTCTGAGATTGGGACGACTGATCATCGTCATTATTCTTGGCTGGTCGACCATTCTGAAAACTGAAGGAAGATTGTCTACGGACAATACGATTCTAAAGCGGTCTCTACTGAGCAATTCATAGAGAATATTTAGATGAGTATCTTTCTATTTCTTTCTACGCATCGCCATGATGACGTCATAACCGAGCAAGGAAAAATACCGCGAGTGCGCTGTTCCTTTACACAAAGGAGATATATCCGGATATATCATGTTTACTGCGGAAGATATATATTCAAATATATATATTAAACATTGGTGTTAAACCGTCTTAACTAGAACATTTATTCTTTCTTTCTTTCATTAATGCGGAAGTCGAGCGCTCGAATATATTCACATATACATTGTTACAACCTTGCAAGGTATTAATACACATACATGTATGTTCTCTGATTCAACTGTCTTTATGAGAATACGATCAATTCGTTTGATTTGTTTGCATGGTAAAGGTCACTCCCGTTTGTCATATCTTTTCTAACAACTCATGCTTTATTATTGTAAAGACGACAAGCTGTAACGTGATACAGTTTCTTTCATTTGTGATACGAGATACTAATGATTTCATGACAAGTTAGCTTTGTATTTAACAAACTTACTTCTATCTTTTCTTTATATCATATGACGTGCAAATACTTCTGGTTATTAACTACATACAAGAGATAACGTTTCTATGATAAACTATTCAACGACAAATACTTTAAGATACAGTCCACTACAGTTCTTGATTTCAATCTATTATTCAAGTCATTTCAGTTTACGATAAAGTCATTTTAGTTCTGATATACATATTCTTTTCTTTGCGGGTCAACAATTGACGTATTCTACATTTATTATTACTATGAATTGTGTATGATTTCTATTTATGCTATGTTATTTGTATGCATATTTCGTTTCTGATTGCCATGTATTATTATTGACTTATGTATTCTGTTTTTGAATTATATGTATGTTCTGCGCAGCTTCGTGCGCAATTACTATGTAACAAGAATACTGGTAAGGTTTTGGCAGTTTTCCTTACCCACGCATCAAATGGTGGTATTCTATTTTGAGTTCTGCCAAGTAGAGTCATTTCTTTTCGAATTATACGAATTTCATTTCAAACTGGTTATTTATTTAATGTGTCGTCTCCTCCCCTTTCTAACACGAGCTCAGATCTCGAGAGGTTTGTACAGGATTGTACATATATCGTTTGTACATGAATGTACTACAATTTTTAGTGTTTGTACATCCATGGTTAAACGCGCCACCTTGAAGATTTTTCCGCCAAATTCGAATAAATTGTTTATTTATAATATTTTAAACCAATTAAATGAAAAGAGTAAATCATTTACTAAGAATGTACAAATGATGTACAAACGATTAAGCACAATAAACTGTGATTTATCATTATTTTTTAAATAATGAGGGGCTAACTTTTAGAAGTATTAACTAGTAATACTTTTTTATTTTTTTTTTTACATTAACCACAAGGACGTACAAATACTAAAAATCGTAGTACATTCATGTACAAACGATGTACAATCCGAATATATTAATGTTTTTGTGGTAGATGAGGGGCAAAATATATCGACCAGCAAAACCCGTTCGTAATTACTCCAGCTACGATTCGGCATTGCCCCGCGTGCGGCGGGTAACTCCCAATGGTTTTGCTTTTAGTTTAAAATTGTAGTTCATGTTGATAATCTATAAATATTAATTATAGTAATTTAAAACCAAATAACTGGAGTATCATTTAAAATAAAGACTTTTATAATTGATAAATAATCGGCGGCTTTATTTAACTTTTCCCTTAGATGTTCGCAATTCTTTATCTCTCCCCTACCTTTAAAATTATTTTCGTTAATAACTTTATTGTGGAATAAGGAAGCGTTATTTTTTTTTTTTTTAAGTAATTGGGCTGAGTATAAGAACTAAAAGAAAAATAGGAATTAATTTACAGGCGACGCGAAGAGTTCTATAATTCACCCCTGAATCTAGATTTGTGCCTTTAGAGGTTGATTAGGGCAAAATCCTGAATTATGTTTTAAGCATTTGTATGGGTAACCTTGGTTACTCTACTGAGACCGCCCTCCACTCTGTCGTGTCGTTTATCAAGGGGCAGTTGAAAGAGCGGGGCTTTGTGGTGGGCACCTTCTTGGATGTGGAGGGTGCGTTTAACAACACTCCTTACGAAGTAGTGTGTGAAGAGGCCGCTCGGAGGGGTGTCCCTGAGATGATCGTTGATTGGATCAGGGGCATGCTTGGACGGCGAGTAACGACCTCATCAGGATCGCTGAGAGTCAGCGGATGGGTGGAGAGATGCTGCCCACAAGGGGGGGTTCTTTCTCCGCTCTTGTGGTGTCTGGTAGCTGATCGGCTACTCGGCACATTAAACGATAGGGGCTTCTTTACGCAGGGATATGCCGATGATTTGGCTATCCTTGTGCGAGGACCCTTCCTGGAGACGCTTCTGGAGTTGACACAGGCAGCTCTAGAGGTGGTAGAGGAGTGGTGCCGCGGGACCGGTCTATCGGTGAACCCACTGAAGACCGGGCTCGTGGTATTCACACGCAGGTACAAAGTGGGCCCTGTGGAAGGGCCTATTTTGGGGGGAATAAGACTTGTTCCGACCGAGTCGGTGAAATATCTGGGGGTCACCCTAGATAGGAAGCTGACATGGAAGGAGCACCTTGAGAATCGCTGTAAGAGCATATGCTCTTACTTCTGGACGTGTAGGCGACCTTTCGGCCAGATATGGGGTCTGAAACCAAGGATGGTCTATTGAATCTACACGGCGATTCTCCGGCCCAGGCTTCTGTATGCATCGGTGGTATGGTGGCCCAGGACGCAGACGAAAACCGCCAGAATGGCTCTGGAGCACGTCAGGGCTCTGATTCTAAGAGGGGCCCTAGGGGCGATGCGAACCACGCCGGTGGCAGCGATGGGCGTGCTACTAGGCATTGAGCCACTGCACCAGGTGGTGGTGGCTGCGGCGGCGGCCGCGGCCTACCGTCTGAGATGCGAGTTGAAATGGAATTCCAGGAACGGTTCTGGCTGGCCCCGTTTTCACAATGGGGCAGGATAGAATGCCGGCAATCCGCGTCTTTGAGAGGAAATACAGAGTGTGCTTTCCTGAGCGCGAAGAGTGGAAGGACCCGAAAGGGCTGAACGCCTGGAATGGGGACATCTGGTTTACGGATGGCTCCAGAACAGACGTTGGCTCTGGCGCGGGACTCTACTGTCCCCGAGATGGTACTAAGGAGAGTGTCCCACTCGGTGAATTTGCTACGGTATTCCAAGCGGAGACTGTAGCCATTATGAGATGTGCCCAAACCTTACTGGAGAGGAAACGGAAGGGAGAGCGTATCAGAATATGTTCGGATAGCCGGGCGGCGCTTGAGGCCCTCTGTGCTCCGAAATTTACTTCACGGTTGGTCTGGGACTGTAACTGCACCCTGGAGGAGCTGGCGAGGAACAATAGTGTCACCTTAATGTGGGTTCCCGGTCATTCGGGGATCAAAGGTAACGAAATCGCCGACCAGCTGGCTAGAGCAGGATCGGAAACAAGACTGCTGGGACCGGAGCCGGCCGTTGGGGTCCCCTTCAGCCTAGGCAGGAGGGAGATCCGGGGCTGGCTGCGGAACCAGCATCTTGGTAGCTGGAGAGAGGAAACCAGGGGCAAATGCAGACAGGCCAGGGCTCTCTTGGAAGATTCTCCCAGGGAGGGACTGGCAGGAAGCATTAGATCACTGAGCAGGAAGGACGCCAGGCTGGCAGTGCAGCTGCTGACAGGTCATGGCGTCCTGAACTACCACATGTACAAGTTGGGCTGTAGTAATACACCCGTCTGTAGACCTTGTGGGGAAGAGGAGGAAACAAGTCTCCATATTCTTAGTCAATGTCCGGCATACGCCAGGCAACGACTTCTTACGCTCGGCTCATCCTTTCTGGACCCCGAGCGGATAAGACAGCTACCGGTGGAGGACCTGCTCCGCTTTTGGAGGGAAACAGGTCTTCCCTAACTGGGAGGCTGTTATTGCAGCGGGGAGGCACAATGGACTCAGTCTGCGTGCCGCCAGTAGGTCTTCGTTGAAGGACCACCCCCCAGTCTCATTATTATTATTATTATGGGTAACCTTTGTATGTATGTATGTATTTGTTTATTGCATTTCCCCGTAGGGTTTACAAGGCGTTTTTGCAAGGAACGTACCCAAACCTTTTACAACATATCTTTCCCCTTCGTTTTCTGGCCATATACGACCTCACAATTTTCTCTTTCCCCCCCCTCCCCGTATCCCTCCTCGTCCTTCCTCTTCCTCCACAACTGCATCCCTCAGCCTTCCTCCTTCCTGTCTCGTCCTCTCGCTTCTTGTCCTACCTCACTTTTTTGTTCTCCCCGTCCTCATCCGATTCCATGAGAAGTCTCCTCCATTCCTCTCGCGATCTCCTCCTCTTCTGACCTCACTGTACTCCTGCTCTCCTCTATTCTCCTTTCTAGTCTCCTTTCTTTCTCTCTTTCTCTATCCCTTCTCTCCACCGACTTATCTTCATCTATTTTGATACTCACCCTATTCCCCGCCTTTCTCCTTGCCTCCAGTACCCTCCATTTCTCCTCCTCATTCCCCAGCTTCACCAATATTGTCAGCCAATCCCCCCTCTGCCCCACAACTCTAACTTCCTTGACCTCCGCCTTCACCTTCAAGCCCTCCGTTAGGAGCTCCTTTACCTTTACCCAATTTGACCCTTTCCCTTCCCATCTCTCTTTCTCGATCCTTATTATGACATTCCTCTTTCTCATTTCCTCCTCATCTCTTTTGCCCTCCCCCTCCCACCATTTCCTCTTCCCTGCTCCTCTCTCCTCGCTCCTCTCTCCTATCCTCCCTCTTCCTTTTGCCTCCGTTTTGCTCCATTCTTTCAATCTTCCTCTTCAACCTCCCTACTTCCTCCTCCAGTTTCTCTAGCCTGTCCTCCTTTCTTTTATCCTCCTCCTTCCTCTCCTTCAACATCTTCCTTACCTTTTCTTCCACCATCCTCTCCACCTCCTCTGCTATAATCTTCCCGACTCTCTTCATCCTAGTAAATCTGAAACATGCATATTCTCTTATTTTCTTCTCCGCTCTCTCATTCCCCTTCCTTCCCCCTCCATCACCCGCCTTCCCTATCTCCTTTTCTCTCTACCCTTCCTCCTTCTTCCTGCTCCTCCGGTTCTCTTTCCCTTTCTAGTCTCTCCTCCTCTATTTCCATCATCCACTCCTCTCCTCCCCCCTCCTCATCCAGCACCCAACCCACCGCTTCCTGCCAGCTCCCATTTCCTGATTTCCATTTTCTCCATTCTTCCCATACATGCTCCCACGTTTCCTCCCTATATTCGCACAGCCTACATTTCTTCTTCTCTTCCCCCTCCTAGTACCTACTCTCTCTCATCTCATTCCCTAATCTAAACCTCGCTATCCTCCTCCATCTACTCTCTCCCCAACCTTTCTTTAGGTATCGCGGAATACCCTCTCCTTTTATTACCTTGTACCATTTGTTATATTCCGATTTCTCGATTTTCTCCCTTCTCTCTTTCCTTTGTGTCTCCTTATCTCCTCCGGCAATCTTATAAAACCATTCGTCACCCTCTTCTCTCAGCCTTTCTAGTTCTCTTAACTCCACTCCTCTGTCCTCAAAGAAGCTTCCTCTCTCTCTCTCCCAGTTCGACCCTGCTTTCCCTTCCTTCTCCCTTCCTTTCACTTCTTCCCAACATGCCCTCGTCAGCTCGCTTCCCTTACCCTCCTCCAGCTTTTTCTCGAATCTTCATGCACTCAAACCCGCCCTCCCTCTTAACTTCTCCCTCTGCAGTTCCTCTCTCATCAGGTACCACGGCGTTCTCCCGTCTACTCCTAAGACCCATTTGATATACCTTTCTTCCAGACTTTCCATTCCTACCCTCTCTCTCCATCCCCATATTTCAGCTCCGTATCCCATCACCGTCCACACCAGTCTATCGAACAGCCACAATCTTTTTCCCCAGTCTTTCCCGAATCTTCTTTTTCCTATCCCCCAAACCTTCCCCATCACCGCCGCTGCCTTCTTGATCCTTTCCCTTATTTGCGCTTCCTGTCCTCCGTTCCTTTAAAACACGTAACCTAAATACCGAAACTTCCTCACCTCTCCTAATTCCTTCCCTTCCCAACTCCATCTTCTCTTACTATCCCTTCCTCCTCCTTTCTTAAACCTCATTATTTTTGTTTTCTCTACGTTCAGCTCCAATCTCTTCTTACCTAGGTACCCTTCCAATCTTTCTAACATGCTCTTCATATGATCCTCCTCCTCCGCAATTAGCACTACGTCATCTGCGTATGCCAGCGTATACACCCTTTTACCTCCTAACAATACCCCTCCCCATTTAACTCTGCCCATTTCCTCTTCCATATCCGCTAGCATCACATTGAACAGCAGCGGGCTCAGCGGGCATCCCTGTCTTACTCTCCTCACTGTCCAGAATTCTTCCCCCATTTTGTCTCCTACCCTTACCCTGTTTCTCGTCTCCCTTAGTATCTCCTCCGTCCTTCTCACCAGCCCCTCTCTTATTCCCCTTTCTCTCATTACTTTTATTAGTATTCCTCTATCCACCGAGTCAAAGGCTGCTTTAAGATCCACAAAGCAGGCTATCAATTTTCCCCCCTTCTTCTCTAGCCTTCTGTTCACCAAGTAGTTCAACACATAAATATTATCTATAGTTCCCATTCCTCTCCTAAACCCTGTCTGGTTTTGCGGAATTATTCTCTTTCCTTCCATCTCCTCTCTCAGTCTCTACGCCAGGATGGCCGTGTACACTTTATACAGCGACGACATTATCGTCACTCCTCTATACTCCTCTGCCCTTTTTCCTTCCCCTTTTTTTACGATCGGTGCGATTATACCTTCTATCCAGTTTTCCGGCCAACCTCCTCCTCTCCATATCCTGTTGATGAAATTCCACGCTCAATTTTCCAACTCCTCCCCCCCTCGCTTCCAAACCTCGCTTGGTATCCCTTCCCTTCCCATCGCCTTTCCGTCCTTTAGCTTCCTTATCGCTCTTCTCATTTCCTCCAGACTAATCCCTTCTTCCTCCTCTCCTTCCTTTTCCTCTCTCCCGCCTTCCATCCCCATCCTCACCTTCCTCTCCACTCCACCTAATCTATATATATAAAAACACATGTCCTGACTCACTCACTCACTCACTCATCAACGCCCAGCCCAAACCCCTGAACCTAGAAACATGAAATTCGAGGGGTGTATTCCTCTCATGACGTAAGTACCCACTAAGAAGGGATTTTTAGAAATTCGGCCCTTAAGGGTGTGAAAAGGGTTAAAATGTATTTTCACGGATTTATCAATATCTCTTAGGCCCGATGAGATATCGACTTGGTTCTTGCTTACGAAGGTCACCCATACAAATGCTCAAAAACATATTTCAGGATTTTGCCCTAATCAACCTCTAAAGGAATAAATCTGGATTTAGGGGTGAATTATAGAATCCTTCGTATCTCCTGTAAATTAATTCCTATGTATTTTTCTTTCGGTTCTCATAGTCGTCCCAACAATTACTTTTAAAAAAATAACTTTTGCTTTCGTATTCCACAACAAATTTGTTAACAAAAATAATTTCAAGGGTTGTAGGGGAGAGCGGAAGAATTTCGAACATCTAAGAAAAAAGTTAAATAAAGCCGACGATTGTTTATCAACTATAGAAGTCTTCATTTTTTAAATGATACTCCAGTTATTTGATTACTTTAAATCCAAAAGTTACTTTAAACTACAGTAATTAATATTTATAGATTTTCAACATGAATTATAATTTTAAACAATAAGCAAAACCCGGTTGTAATTACCCCAGCTACAACATTGCCCCGCGTGTGGCGGGTAGTTTTTTAGACACTGAATTTTTTACAGACATGGTGTCTCTTACAGACACAGAACTTTTACAGACATGGTGTCTCTTACAGACACAGAATCTCTTACAGACATAGGCCGGTATTCACAGTCGGATCTTATTTTAAGACCGTCTTAAGTAATGTCTTAAGACGCTAATACGGATGTGTGATTGGTTCATGACATCTTTAGATTGTACTTAAGACGGTCTTAAATATAAGATCCGACTATGAATACCGGCCATAGTGTCTCTTACAGACATGGTGTCTTTTACAGCCATATGTTGTTGTCTCTCTTATAAACATTATACCTTTTACCGTCTAAGACAAACGTAATGTCTTTAGCAAACGTAAAAAAACACAAATTTTGCTAAATTATGTACTTTGCTACGGTATTTAATTACCGTAAACTGACTCATCAACGCCCAGCCCAACCCCTGAACCTAGAAACATGAAATTTGGGGAGTAGGTACATTTCTTTTATGACGTAAGCTCCCACTAAGAAGGGATTTTTAAAAATTCGACCCTTAAGGGGGTAAAAATGGGTAAAATATATTTTTACTGATTTTTCAATATCTCTTAGACCCGATGAGATATTGACTTGGTTATTGCTTACAAATATCCACTTATTCCACAATAAATTTATTAACGAAAATAGTTTTAAGGGTATGGGAGAATGGAAGAATTGCGAACATCTAAGGGAAAAGTTAAATAAAGCTGACAATTATTTATCAATTATAGAAGTCTATTTCAAGTAATATTCCAGTTATTTGTCTTTAAATTACAATAATATTTATAAATTTTCAACATAAACAATTTTAAACAAAAAGCAGAACTTTGCCATTCGGAGTTACCCGCCGCACGCCGGGCAATGCCGAATCGTAGCTAGGGTAATTATGAACGGGTTTTGCTTATTGTTTAAAATTATAATTTATGTTGATAATCTGCCTTGAAAAAATCCAAGTTATATCTTTACCTTGGAAAAATCAAAGTAATCATGAGACCCGGTATTGTCTCGCGCCAAGTACGCGCGTAGCGAGACCGCCGTGGCTCTATTAACGCGACGCAACGAGTTGCAAGTACCCGAGATTTTGAGATCTCGATAACTAGCAAACGGATTAAGTTTCGACTAGGTTTAATGGATAGCTTGGACCAAATTCGTATAATAAAAGTGTTTTTATTTTTCCGCTACGTGCCCTACAAGCGGAGATATTACGATGCAAAACTCGAAGCTGAAAATTTACAATTAAGAAACGTCGTTCTCCGTTTGCTGTGTTCGCCACTGCGGCCCCCTTCGCATCCCCCCACCCAACCCTGTACAGAGTGGACCTCGCTTTAACTTACAAAGCATACTTTTCATATACCAACTATTCTCTGCTTTAACAAATTATTTCTGCTACAGATATTAAGCGTCGAAGTTAACAAAGCAGAAATAATTTGTTAAAGCAAAGAATAGTTGGTATATAAAAAGTACATATTTATATAACAACTATTCATCGTACCTTCCTCTCCACTCCACCTAATCTATATATATAAAAACAAATGTCCTGACTCACTGACTGACTCATCAACGCCCAGCCCAAACCCCTGAACCTAGAAACATGAAATTCGGGGAGTGTATTCCTTTCATGATGTAAGCACCCACTAAGAAGGGATTTTTAGAAATTCGACCCTTAAGGGGATGAAAAGGGGTACAATGTTTTTTCACGAATTCGTCAATATCTCTTATGCGGGGTCTACAATGCGAGTCTCAGAGTCGCAAAAACAGTCGTAACAGTCCTTGTTTCTGGTCGTATTCGTAGTCGCTCGAGTTGGTTCAATTCCTATTCCAACGACTACGACCACAATATATCGCTGCGACGAACCAATTTCTCATTGGTTCGTCATTGTATTAACGCATTTAACCGATTGGTTATTATGTTACGACTTAGCGACTTGATGTAGACAAACATCATGACACGCAACTCTGCGATTTTAAGACTGCGACCGTCTTTGCGACTTTGAGGCTCGTCTTGTAGACCCCGCATTAGGCCCGATAAGATATCGACTTTGTTTTTGCTTACAAAGGTTACCCTTGGAGGTAGGTCTAGCGCGGAGGGTTAAATCTAGTTTTTAGGTAAGATAAGGAGATAAGAGAGGAGATTTAGGTTAGGTCGGCAGGGAGAAGCAAGAGATCAAAATAGGAGGAAGGTAACGGCACCTGTGGAGAGAAACAAGAGGCAGCCGGCCGGTAAGGTAGAAAAAGATAAAGTAGTAAGAGCAGAGGAGGACATAGATGTAGAGGGAGCTTTTTAGGTAGGGAGACGTATAGAGACACATTTGAGGCGGCGGATGGAGACAGGGAGGGTTAACAAGGCAGAAGGAAACAAGCAAGGTGACAGGGACAGAGAGGAGAGGAGAGAGAGCGAAAGTGGAAGAAAAACAAGAGGGAGGCCAACAAAGGCGGAAGAACTGGTCAGGTCGAGAGGGAGAACGGATAGTGAAAGTTCAATAAGAGAGTACATCCAAAAGAGGAAAAGAGAGACGGAAGAGGAAAAAAAGGCAAAATTAGAGAAAAAGATTCTAGAAAAATTTAACGAGACAAGAAAGGTCAATAGATCGCCACCGGCAAAAGTCAAAAAGGAAGAGGTAAAGATAGGGAGCATGGCGACTGAGGATTTGCTGAAGGAAATTTTAAAGAGGATGGAGGAACAAGGAAAAAAGAGTGAGAAGGATAAGGAAAAAATTAAAAGAGAAATGAAAAAATATATGGAGGAAATTAAAAGAGAAATTAAAAAGGATAAGGAGGAGATTAAGGGTGAAATACAAGAGCTGAAGGAAGAATTTAAGAGGAGAGGGGAAATCTGGGAGCAGCAGAGGAAGTCTGGAAGACAGGATAAAAAAACTGGAGGACAAAATCGGAAAAGTTAATATGAAAGGACCGGAAGAGCAGGATGGAAGCGAAGTAATAGATAAAATAAAAGAAATAGAAAGAAATATGGAAATGGCGGAGAGAAAAAGGAGGAAAAACAATATAGTCATTAAAGAGGCGGGTATAAGAAATGAGAAGGAAAGAAAAGAAAGTTATAAGAAAATGATGGATGAAGTAAATGAGCTAAAAATGGGCATAGAAGAAATACAGGAAATAGGAAACAGGGAAAATAAAATGACATTACTGAAATGCAAGAGCTGGGAAGATAAAAGGAGGGTGATGGCAAAGAAAAGAGAAATAGGAAGGAAATACGAGATTTTTCTGGATGACGACCTCACCAGAGCGGAGAGGTTAGTGCAAAAGGAAATAAGGAAGGTAGCTAAAGAGGAAAGAGAGGCAGGGAAAAAAGTTACAATCGGGTATCAGAGATTGTGGGTGGATAACAGAGAGATAAGTTGGAATGAGAGCAAAGGAAGATTGGAAGAGAGGAGTTACTTTCGGAAATAGAGACAAGGCGGAACATGAAAGTGAGGAGAACAATGAGGGTAGAAATGCAGACAGAGGCGACACGGAAGTCAGAAGAGAGGAGGAGAGAGGAAGTAGGAAGAAGGGAAGGATGGTATTCTGGAATGTAGCAGGGCTAGAAAATAAGGATAAGGAGTTTTGGGAAGGGCTGAGGAAAGAGGATGTGATAGTTTTGATAGAGACGTGGATAGGAGAGAAGGGGTGGGAGAGAATTAGGGAAAGATTGCCAAAAGGATACGAATGGGGAGTGCAATGGGCGAAGAGGAGGAATAAAAAAGGGAGGCCGATAGGAGGGATGATAATGGGATTGAGAAAAGAGATAAAAGAGAAAGGAACGGGAATAGAGACAGAGAGGGAGGGGTTGATAGCGGGAAAGGCTAGGATAGGTAGCGAGAGTTGGAATATTGTAGGGGTATATGCAAAGAAAGAGGAAATGGAGGAAACACTACAGGAGTTGGGACATATAATGGAAAGAAAAGAGGAAGGGAGGAACACGATAATAGAGGGAGACTTCAATGCGAGGACGGGACGGGAAGGTGGTAACATTGAGGAAGATGAGGGGGGAGGTCAGATAGGACGGGGAAGGAATTCGAAGGATAAAAAGACGGACAAAGAGGGGAGGATGCTGATAAATAGTATAGAGGAGAGAGGTTGGGAAATATTCAATGGGAATATAAGAGGAGACGAGGAGGGGGAATTCACCTTCACAGGAAGAAGAGGAAATTCGGTGATTGACTACGTAATAGGAGAAGGAGAAGTAAGAGAGAAGATAGAGAGCATGACGGTGGGGGATAGGGTGGATTCGGACCATCATCCTTTGGAAATAGTGCTGAAAAGGGGGGGCGAGGAGGAAGGCACAGGAAGAGAGTGGAAGAAGAGAAGTAGGGGGGTATGGAGCGAGGAAGGAATAAAGGTGTTCATAGAAAAAATAGGGGAAGTTGAAGAAGGGGTAAAAGAGCTGAACATGGAATGGGGAGAAATGGAAACCAGAATACAGAATGCGATAAAGGGGGTAGAGGAGGAGTTGGAGGGAAACAAGGAGAAGGTGGGATGGTGGGACAAGGAGTGTCGAGAGGCGAAGAAAGAGGTAAGAAGAAAATTAAGGGAGTGGAGGAAGGTAAGAGGAGAGGGCAACGTGTACAAAGATAAAAGGAAGGAGTTTAAGGAGTTATGCAAGAGGAAGAAAGAAGAAGAGAACCTAAAATGAGAGAGGAAAGCGGAGGGGGCAAGGAGGAAGGCGGAGGTATGGGAGATAGTAAATAGAGAGAGAAGAAAAAGGAGGGGAATCGAGGAAGGGATAGAGGAGAAAGAGTGGAAAGAGCATTTTATAAAGCTACTAGCTGGTTACCCGGGCTTCGCCCCGGAGGACTTCTCGCCCCATTGTAGACATGAGTTAGTACATAGACAACAGAGGAAATGAACAATACGATGAAGAAATTTAAATCTGAAGCAATAAAATTGGAGCAAAAGTACGAACAAACACTAACATAATTTTAATTCATCTTTATCATGTCATGAGATAATATTGTTCATTACAATCAAACGAAAGTTTATTGGAGTCAAAATCGATTTAAGCCGTTGCGTCAAAGAATCCGAGTGTTAAAGTTATATTTGACGATGTATGAACGAAGGAAAGTTATTTAAAGCAGCGAATCGTTTGTATATTGAACAGTCTTTTTATTATAGCAGAGAATGTGCTGTACAGATATTAAGCGTCGAAGTTAACGAAACAGAAATAATTTGTTAAAGCAGAGAATAGTTGATATATGAAAAGTACATATTTATATGTACGATGAATAGTTGTTATATAAATATGTACTTTTTATATACCAACTATTCTTTGCTTAACAAATTATTTCTGCTTTGTTAACTTCGACGCTTAATATCTGTAGCAGAAATAATTTGTTAAAGCAGAGAATAGTTGGTATATGAAAAGTATGCTTTGTAAGTTAAAGCGAGGTCCACTCTGTACAGGGTTGGGTGGGGGTGCAGCCGACGGGTGTGACCACTGTTGTACCGACGACGAGCGGAAAGGGCCCGACCATAATGGACGACAGAATTCTGTCACGTCCGATGAAGATCCTACCGGCGGATGTGCCTAAACAAACTCGGTCGGTGTTGGCGGCAATCAGCGATGTGATTCGGATGAAGGAACAACCCGAGCCAAAGGATGCCTAGGGTGAGGCACCGCTAGGCACAAAAAAAATAAATATTTAGGTTAGTTGCGTTCTAATTTTGCATTTGAGTTTATAGTCCCCGTTGGGCAACTAGGATTAAGAGATTCAATTTCATTAAGCGTTTTTGTTTGTTTGCGTTATTTTGCGTACACGCCGGATTTGTTTTCTTTGATTTGAGATTTCGCATTTATTTTGTTAACATGGTTAAAAGCTAGTCAGTTAGCTTCAAGGAGTACCATAGGTCGGTACAATCAAATAGTTATTTAGTTTTCGTGTTGGACAACGTTCAGATAAACGGGAGTATGATGACCCGGTGCCATGGGCACATAGAGTTAATTTATGTTGTGTTGAAAGTTTAGTCAACACTCAAATATCGAATTAGCAGAGTTTATATAGAGTCAACGGACAAAGTCCGTACTAAAAGTTGGGAATTCGTTCGTAAAACGCCGAGGAGTACAGTCGAGCTCGAGGAATTCGTTCGTCAAACGTCGAAGAGTACGGTCGAGCTCTCCGGAAACACTCTGATAACCAGTAGAATCTAGTACATTGTAACGGCGTAGAATATCCCGCGGTAGACGCGTTAAATCTTAAGACCCGCGAGTACAAATTCGTATTACTTGTAAATAGTATAAAATAAACCATTTTATAATTTTGCTAAAAGAAATACGATCATTTGAATTCATTCGTGTGCGGTCAAAACCATTATCCGATATACTTACCTGATCCTGATACTTACTTGTCGGCGATCCTACGTCCGTTCGGGGAGATCCAGAGTCGGTCCAGCGAAGGTCCAGAAGGCGAGAGTCAGCGGTGCACAGCTGCAGTCCGAAGGAGGTCCGAGGTACTTGGTCCAGCGGTGATCCTAGATCCAGCGGTGGCGTGGCAACCTGAAACAGAAAAGTAAGGGGAATCAGCGAGGGTTCGGAGAATCGGGAATTTCGTAAAGTCATTCAAAATCCTTTCTCGGTTTCGTGGAAAAAATCGAGTGGCGACCGTGTCGGGGACACAGATTAGTAGCGTGGGGGGAACATCACTCCTCCGTACGGTTACAGTATATAGATTGGATTCGACGGGATTGTTCAATCGCGGCGAGGCGTGCGTGACGTTAGGGCGTGACCCTGGAATCTCGGAGACGTAGCGTCTAAAAAACGCACCGATTGCTTGCCTGGCGCACGGCAGGGCTAAAACCCGTAAAACCTGGCGACCGTGACAGGACACGCGTAAACGAATTGCGTGTGAATCGCAGTGTGCGAGCGAAACCGTTCGAGAATAATAGCGTGCAAAGAAACTAGGGTTTCTTGCAAAAACGCGAAAACGCGAAATCCGTTCGATAGAATACGAAAGACCGAAGTTGTGCGTGCGAGGTGAGAGTCAAGGTGGGAACGTTAAACAACGTGCGATAAAGGACGCGAAGTCGCGAAAATCGCGATATTAGAAATCGCGTGGAAAACGTACGACGTTATCCACCGGGCCTTAAGCACAAAGGCACTTACAGGTCGTATCAAAAAACGGTGCGCAAAATTTAGAAGTACTGTAGTGAAGAAAAGGTGAGTCGTAGCGCAAAATTGGTGCATTCGATAGCACGCGTGTGAGAATATCGCAACAACGTGCGCCATATACGTAACGCGAGGTCGCGGAATTGAACAAAATTTCGTAACGGCTAAAAGATCGCGTGCATAAGGGTACGGATTTTCCACGCGAATCGGCATTGAGCGCGAAAAAATAAGTTGGACAGACCGGGTAAGCCGGATAGTCCAAAAGCAGTGGATAATTGTTAACGGTAAATCGTTCCGGAGACTACGTTGCGACGACCTAGCGAGACGCGCCTACGTCGTTAAAACGTGCGTGAAGAGGGGACGCGTGATCGGAAAGCCGAAATTAAAAAAGGCCAGCGCGATCGAGAACCAACGCGACCAGAAAACGTACGGACGTTACGAGCGCCGCAAGAAGAGAGTCGATCGTGGAAAAACGAGTCAAAGACGTGCGTGTAAATGGCAAAACGGGGCCGAAAACACCGAAACGTGGCAGAGGTGCGAGATCCAAATCCGCATCGGGCATGCCAAATTTAGAGCATACTCCAAGGGGGGTGCATACGAGGTCACACGGACCACCAGAGTCGACCAGTGATACGGCGGCGGACGCGAACGCGAGTGAGAACCTATATAGAGGTAGAACAAATCGCGATATCCAAGACGAAATGGCGATGGAAAACAATAGATTACAAGTTACCGCCAATAATGGGGATAGCCAGGCGTTGAACCTGAGCAACGACCCAGCGCGTAACGCGAATAATGAAAACGCATTGGAGCAACAAAACGCGGAGTTATTGGGAAGAATGCAGGCAATGACGCTAGAATTGGAGCAATTAAGAAACGAGGCGCGCGAAAATCGCGAGTTTATCGAGAACAATCGAAGCAGACGCGAGCTATCGGACGGTGAAAGGTCCAAACAAAAAATAGATTCCCGTGTCTTCGACGATGAACCCGCGCGACGCGAAATGCCGTTGGAAATGGTACCGCTTCAAGTGAGACTTCCACGCGGAGGGTGGATAAAAAACCCTTTCGACGAATTAACATACCGCGGTAAAAGCGACAAGCAAAATCCAATGAGATTTTTACAAAAATTCGAGAAGTTAGCGTTGTACGAAAACGTCCCGGAAGACGAACAATTACATTTTTTCGGGCGTTGTATGCGCGGAGCTGCGAGCCAATGGTTCAAGTTGCAGCAGGCTGACGATATTACCGAGATAAAACGACTATTTGCGCAGACGTATTGGGGGTGCCAAGCCCAAATGTGGTTCAGGCAGCGCGTGTATTTCGGCAAGTATCGGGCGAACGAGGAACAAATGTCGATGGCGGAGTACGCTTTGGGTGTGGCGCGCCAAGCGAAAACTCTATTGCCACCGATGACGGACGAAGAAATCGTGCAAACCGTACGCGAGCACTTCGACGTAGAAGTAGCGCGAGAATTAAGACCATCCGTGGTCAAATCGGTGAACGATATGATAGGAATGTTGGACACGATTGAAAACGAACGAGAAACGCGAAAGTTGCGCGGAGAGGCGCGACGCGCGAACAGTATCGGCGGGAACGATAGGCAATCGTACAGCCGACGAGATAACGCTAAGGTAACCGAACGTGGTAAAACGACTAATCGCGGAAGCGTGAGCGACCGGAAAGCGGAAGGACGTTACAACAATTCGGCCAAACGCGATACGGCGAGCCAAGGGCAAACGTCGTACAAAAAATCGTCGGAATGGCGGAAAACGGACTCGCCGAAGGCGCGACGTAAAAGTGAGGTCGATATCGTCGAGTTACATGATAGTGGCGACGAAAACGCCAAACCGAAAATTACGCGTTACACGCGCGAACGTGAGACTGATGCGAAGCGCGAACGAGGAACCAATCGATCGTCGTATGCGAAAAATACGAGCAATACGTACAATCGCGGAAGAAAATTAGCGGCGATAACGGCCGTGGGTCATCACGATGACCGATCGCGAGATAAAGATGATGATGACGATAGGAGTGAGGCGAGCGAGTCGATCGAGTACATTCCGGATAGCGCGGACGAGAAAACATGTTGCACGATAACGCGTGACGGCGGAAGCGAAAACGGAACGTTATCCGCGGACGAGCCACCGAACGAGCAAATCGATGATCGGGTGAACATTATTCGGACAAAGGAGATCGTCCGAGAACTCGACCACGATATGGCGAGGGAGCAAGCCAAACGAACCGATCAGGCGGAGGTGCCAATGATCGACATGAAATTTGGCAAATGTTGCACTCGAGCGCTGATAGATACCGGTGCGCAAGTAACGGCGATGACACGTGCGTTTTACGAACTATTACGCGAATCTAACGAGGAGATGAAGCTATTGCCGATAAAGAAATTCACGTTGAGAGGAGCCTTTTCCGAAAAGGGATCCACCATTACTAGCAAGGTGAGGCTCGAATTTCAATACCGTGACGAACGCTACACACATGAATTTTTTATCGTGGATAACTTAGCATATGAGATAGTTTTGGGAATAGATTTCCTCGTTAAATACCGGTTAATATTGGCGTGCGACAACGAAATTGACGTAAGTTTTCGAAAGAAAATCGATCCCATTATGCGTATGAACGTGATAACACGCGAAAGCGCAATGGAAGAATTACAACGGATCATAGACAAACATACGGAATTATTTAACGGCGAAATTGGTAGAGTCAACCATTATGAGCATCGCATAGAGATGAATGTGACACGCCCATACAAAAAGAAAACCTATCCGATCCCAGAGATACATATGAACCGCGTTAGAAGGTACATCAGGGAGCTCGAGAAGAAAGGTATAGTGAAAAAACAGGCAACGCAGTTTGTCAACCCACTAGTGGTGGTAGTAAAGAAAAATGGGGATATACGATTATGTCTGGATGCTCGAGAAATCAATAAGCAAATGGCAAACGATCATGCTCAACCTCCTACCATCGAGGAAATCTTTCGACGTATAGGAAAAAAGAAGGTGTTTTCCACGTTAGACGTGAGCCACGCCTTCTGGCAAATACCACTCACGGCAGACTCCGTGAAATACGCCGGATTCCTATTTGATGGGCAAACATACGTGTTCCAGCGAATGCCATTTGGCCTAAAGACGTCAGGAGCGTCGTTTACGCGAGCGATGCACGAGGCATTGGGCGACCAAGACTTTCTATTGGTCTATCTCGATGATGTACTAATCGCATCGGATTCGTTAGAGGAACACTTAATACATCTCGAATGGGTGTTGACGAAATTAGAAAAGGCCGGATTCCGACTTAACCCTGACAAATGTGAGTTCCTGCGCGGGGAAATAAAATTCCTCGGGCATACGTTCAACGAAATTAAGGCGGAGATCAACCAAGAAACTCGACAAGCGATCGCGAACTTTGAAAGACCGCGTAACAAAAAGCAAATACAATCGTTTCTAGGGCTCGTAAATTGGGACCGTAGGTTCATAAAAAACTTAGCGCGAATGACAAAACCTTTGGAGGAATTGCTGAGAAAAGGTCGAAAATTCGAGTGGGCGGCAGAACAACAGAGCGCGTTTAACGATATCAAACAGGCATTCCGCGACGCACCAGATTTATATCTGTTTAGGACGGGCGCGAAATATGGCATTTACGTAGATGCAGCGCGAACGGGCCTGGGCGCGAGGTTATATCAGTATCAACCGAACGCGGACGAGGAAACGCGACAAACGGTCGGGTATGCTAGTCGAAGTCTCAAGGGGGCCAAAATTAATTATACCATTACCGAGCTCGAATGTCTAGCACTCGTATGGGCACTCAGGAAATGGCACACGTTGTTGCTTGGCCGACACGTGCGCGTACATACCGACCACCAAGCACTAAAATTCCTCAGTACTTGCGTACAGAATAATAGTAGGATCGCACGTTGGTTCGCGTTCCTACAGAAGTTTGACCTGGAAATAATACATTTACCCGGACGTGAAAATGAAATCGCGGACGCATTATCGCGAAAAGCCACGAGCGCAGACGCGGATAACGAGATCAAACGAATCGCGCTGATACGCAACGCGAATCAGGGTAACGATACACGTGCGTGGATAGGCGTAATTAGAGAAGCACAAGATACGGAGGAAACGTTACGCGAAGCAATGGAAAATCATCCAGAAACCGTATACGAGCGCGATGGTTTTGTGCGAATTAAGCGTGAGGAAGGAGAAAAAATAGCGTTACCGCGCAAAGTGACGTGGCGTATCACGCGAGAAATTCATCAGTTGCTGATACATTTCGGTACGGATAAAATTTGCGACTTTCTAAAGCGATATTTTGACGGGTCAAATTTCGAGCGTATTTCTCGCGACGTAGTAGCGTCGTGTGAAACATGTCAAGCTACGAAATACTATACGCGACCGACAGTGGGAACCGAATACTATCAATTACCGGAAGCGCCCGGAGAAACATTGTCCTTGGATATATTCGGTCCACTACCGGCTACGCACCACGGATATAAATATATTTTAGTAGTCATGGATCGATTTTCCAAATTTGTACGTTTATTTCCAATGAAGGATCAACGACTAGATACCATTATACAAAATTTGGAGAATCGATTCTTTCGCGAAATAGGCGTACCACAGACCATATTAACGGACAACGGTGGCCAATTCTTGACCAATCGATGGCGAGAATTCGCCAACGAAAGAGGTTTCGCGGTTAGGCGAACGTCACCATACAATCCCCAGTCGAATCCAGTCGAACGCGTAATGCGCGAATTAGGCCGTATAATACGCACATACGCTAGCCAATGTCAGCACGCGTGGCATAGAATCGTTGACCGAGCGGAGGAGGTGATCAACCACACGCGACACGCGTCACACGGCTTCACACCGGTGGAGCTTAATAACGGGCGTAACGCACATTTGAGCGCGATAGATCCCGCGCTGATTCCTCGAGAAGATCCGGAGGACGAGCAACCATGGGCTGACAAGGTGGAGCAAGCGAGACAGCGACTTGCAGAGGCGGCGCGAAGACGAAAGATCCAAGCCGACAAGCATGGGACATCCACGTACCACGAAGGACAGCAAATTTGGGTGAAACTCCATCGCAGATCGGATGCCAGTCGGAGATTAACTCGCAAAATACACCTGGTGTACGAGGGGCCGTACCGGATCCAGCAGATAGTACGACCAAATGCATACCTCGTGGAGGACCTCGATGGCCAAACCATCGGAGTACTCAACGCGAGGCAAATAAAACCACATCGGGTAGCGAGGTTGCGAGACGTGGAGGCCGACGACGACGAGGACGAACAGCGCGAGGGGCCGGACCAAGTCGGAAATGACAGGGAGCCCGGAGACCAAACGCAGTCCGAAAGTGAAGGCGAAGAGGACCCCACGAATAGGTACGGCATTGATCGACTCAGCGACGGAGGCGTGGACAACGACGGAGACGACGGAGAGATGGGAGACACCGACGACGATGGTGGGGACATCGAGGTTATAAGCGACGACGAAGCGGAGGATCGGAGCAGTATTTCGATGGACCGCGAGAGTGACGATGCGAGCTACGCACCATCCGAAGTAGACGACTATACGGATGACGAACCAGCGTACAACATCGACCGACCGAACAATCAATCAAGATCCGCGGAGCAGGTGATCGAAATACCATCATCGAGCGACGTGGATGCCAGAATCGGACAAGGGCCAATCGATGACATCATAGAGATAAGTGATTCAATCGAGCCCGAGCCCGACGATGAGAGGAACCTACGACGAGAACACTGGAGAGCGGTCTTGGACCGGCTACGCGAACCATTCGACGACAACGAAGAAGTAGGAGGAGACGGCAATCGACGCCAAGGCGACGTCATTGAAATCTCCGACTCAGACGATCCAAGTGAATCCTGCATAAACGCAATGTGGGTGGATGAAGATGACAGCGGCGCATCCACCGTGGACTACGAAGACTTCTATCAAGGAATCAGAATGCATAGCAGCCTGAAACAAGAAGGAAAAATCTATATAAAAACAACCAGGAAAAATGGCGTACCTACCCCGGTGAGTGAGCAGATGAACGAATCCCACGACGAGGATGACGAGGGCAACGAGGATCCCATCCCCGAGCAAATAGAAGGTCCAGTCCACGATGACGACGAATCCATGCAGGGAGGAGAAATCCAATCCAACGAAGACCTGAAAAATAAAAGAGAAGAATTAATAACAATGTCAATTAAACATAAATTAACGTTCAATTATGTGCAAAATATCGAACTAAATAAACAAATCATTGCACACGGCTCAGCAATGACGGGGAGCGGCAACGCAAGTGCGCGAGATGGTCAAAAAGTTCGTCTAACGAGAACACGGAAAACGTTCAAACGGACCGCGAAAGTACGCGCAAAATATAAAAAACGGGATACGCGAGGTAGATTCGTGAAAGCGAATACCACGCGAGTTAGACGAATAACGGTGAGTAATACGAAACGTTTGAGACCCCGGATATACGCAAAGGAATGTCCCGCGGCGCGTAAACAACGCTCGGGACGAAAAAACCGATCGGCGCGCGACCCGAAGACGAACCCGACGCGCGGCAGCAAAGCCGAATCAGTCATTCGGAGCACGGCAAAGCGGCAACACGCGTTCCGGAACAGCCGAAGTGTCCGAATAAAAATAGAGCAAGACGCGAAAAGGTATAAAGACAGACGGGATGCCGTAAGGCGAAAGGTGCGAGACAACCAGATAGCACTCGAGCAGCGGCAACGTGCGAGGAAAATGTTGGAGCTCGCGGAGGAATACGCGAGGTATCTGCCAACTAACCCATACGCGGCGATACAAGAGGAGAAGTTGGAGACCCAATTAATGATCAAGGAGATCGGAGAATTGGAACGACTCAAAGGCAACAACTTCGCCCACTCCGAGACGGTCAACGTCATTAAACCGCCGGAAAACACAGTGGTGGCTCAGGCGTTAGTGGCGCTCACCATGAAATACGCCCGACCAGAGGATCGACCACCGTTCCAGATAATTATCGATGTGAATGGGGACAGCATCCAAATGCGGACGCGTCTAACAGAGAAGGAGGCGATACAAGACACCGACCGCAATAATAACGCGGAGGAACGACTGGAGGACACCCGCGATAACACAGAGCCGGCGAATAGTGACAATGCGCATCAAAAACGCGCAAGGTTGGCAGCGCAAGAGGAACCCAGCGACGACGCCAGCGAGGACGCGAGAAACACGGCTTGCTCACCGAGCAAGGCCACGGAGTCTGACGTCGAGCATACCGGTCCAGGTCAGCTTCTTGCGAGGATGCAGCGACGCGGAGATGCGGACGGGCAGCAGGGTCCAGTTCCGGGTCCCAGTGATCTGTGCCACAGGCAAAAACCAACAACCCCGGAGACTGACACCGACGGTGATATGGAGCGGGACCAGGACGCGATGTCGGTGGGTGGCGATGACAGGGAGCCGAGCGACGAGGACGTGTCGATCCACGTGCGACACGAGCAGAACGTGACAACGACGACCACCACCAAAGTAGTCGGTACGCGGCAGGCTGCGCGGAAAGCAAAAACGCGAACTCGTGCCGTGTACAAGATAGAGCATAAAGAACAGTTGGCTAAAAGGCGTGAACGTCGGCGAAACAAGCAGTTACAACAACAACGGCAACAGTCGTCTGCGGTAACCGAGGAGAGCGGCAAGTCCACGCTGCGCGAGGAATCCCCGCTGACGGGGAGTATGCAGCCGACGGGTGTGACCACTGTTGTACCGACGACGAGCGGAAAGGGCCCGACCATAATGGACGACAGAATTCTGTCACGTCCGATGAAGATCCTACCGGCGGATGTGCCTAAACAAACTCGGTCGGTGTTGGCGGCAATCAGCGATGTGATTCGGATGAAGGAACAACCCGAGCCGAAGGATGCCTAGGGTGAGGCACCGCTAGGCACAAAAAACATAAATATTTAGTCAAATTAAATTTCTTAATCGACGAAGCTGGCACTCCTGACGGTCACAATCGTCAGGATACTATAAGTAGACCGAGAATCCGGTCCTTCTATCGAAACGCTTAAATTTAAGCACCTTAAATTAAGATGGAAAAATTCCCTCTCCCTTCCCTAATTAAATCGATATCGATTTAATATTAAAATCACTGTGAAAGCTTATTGCGAAAAATATTACCCCAGCCAGGGTTCGAACCTGGAATCTCCCGCATTCCGTTCGGGCGTCTTAACCAATTCGACTACCAGGGCATGTGGTAATATTTATCGCAATAGCACATCTAAACAATCATAAGATGGAACACCGATATTTACGTCGACGGTGAATATTCAAACACGATGAGATACATTAACTTCGCCAGTGTATAAATAATCAAATTAAATAATCAAATTGAATTTAATTTGATTATTTATACACTGGCGAAGTTAATGTATCTCATCGTGTTTGAATATTCACCGTCGACGTAAATATCGGTGTTCCATCTTATGATTGTTTAGATGTGCTATTGCGATAAATATTACCACATGCCCTGGTAGTCGAATTGGTTAAGACGCCCGAACGGAATGCGGGAGATTCCAGGTTCGAACCCTGGCTGCGGTAATATTTTTCGCAATAAGTTTTCACAGTGATTTTAATATTAAATCGATATCGATTTAATTAGGGAAGGGAGAGGGAATTTTTCCATCTTAATTTAAGGTGCTTAAATTTAAGCGTTTCGATAGAAGGACCGGATTCTCGGTCTACTTATAGTATCCTGACGATTGTGACCGTCAGGAGTGCCAGCTTCGTCGATTAAGAAATTTAATTTGATTATTTATACACTGGCGAAGTTAATGTATCTCATCGTGTATAAATATTTAGGTTAGTTGCGTTCTAATTTTGCATTTGAGTTTATAGTCCCCGTTGGGCAACTAGGATTAAGAGATTCAATTTCATTAAGCGTTTTCGTTTGTTTGCGTTATTTTGCGTACACGCCGGATTTGTTTTCTTTGATTTGAGATTTCGCATTTATTTTGTTAACATGGTTAAAAGCTAGTCAGTTAGCTTCGAGGAGCACCATAGGTCGGTACAATCAAATAGTTATTTAGTTTTCGTGTTGGACAACGTTCAGATAAACGGGAGTATGATGACCCGGTGCCATGGGCACATAGAGTTAATTTATGTTGTGTTGAAAGTTTAGTCAACACTCAAATATCGAATTAGCAGAGTTTATATAGAGTCAACGGACAAAGTCCGTACTAAAAGTTGGGAATTCGTTCGTAAAACGCCGAGGAGTACAGTCGAGCTCGAGGAATTCGTTCGTCAAACGTTGAAGAGTACGGTCGAGCTCTCCGGAAACACTCTGATAACCAGTAGAATCTAGTACATTGTAACGGCGTAGAATATCCCGCGGTAGACGCGTTAAATCTTAAGACCCGCGAGTACAAATTCGTATTACTTGTAAATAGTATAAAATAAACCATTTTATAATTTTGCTAAAAGAAATACGATCATTTGAATTCATTCGTGTGCGGTCAAAACCATTATCCGATATACTTACCTGATCCTGATACTTACTTGTCGGCGATCCTACGTCGGTTCGGGGAGATCCAGAGGCGGTCCAGCGAAGGTCCAGAAGGCGAGAGTCAGCGGTGCACAGCTGCAGTCCGAAGGAGGTCCGAGGTACTTGGTCCAGCGGTGATCCTAGATCCAGCGGTGGCGTGGCAACCTGAAACAGAAAAGTAAGGGGAATCAGCGAGGGTTCGGAGAATCGGGAATTTCGTAAAGTCATTCAAAATCCTTTCTCGGTTTCGTGGAAAAAATCGAGTGGCAACCGTGTCGGGGACACAGATTAGTAGCGTGGGGGGAACATCACTCCTCCGTACGGTTACAGGGGGATGCGAAGGGGGCCGCAGTGGCGAACACAGCAAACGGAGAACGACGTTTCTTAATTGTAAATTTTCAGCTTCGAGTTTTGCATCGCAATATCTCCGCTTGTAGGGCACGTAGCGGAAAAATAAAAACACTTTTATTATACGAATTTGGTCCAAGCTATCCATTAAACCTAGTCAAAACTTAATCCGTTCGCTAGTTATCGAGATCTCAAAATCTCGGGTACTTGCAACTCGTTGCGTCGCGTTAATAGAGCCACGGCGGTCTCGCTACGCGCGTACTTGGCGCGAGACAATACCGGGTCTCATGATTACTTTGATTTTTCCAAGGTAAAGATATTACTTGGATTTTTTCAAGGCAGATTATCAACATAAATTATAATTTTAAACAATAAGCAAAACCCGTTCATAATTACCCTAGCTACGATTCGGCATTGCCCGGCGTGCGGCGGGTAACTCCGAATGGCAAAGTTTTGCTTTTTGTTTAAAATTGTTTATGTTGAAAATTTATAAATATTATTGTAATTTAAAGACAAATAACTGGAATATTACTTGAAATAGACTTCTATAATTGATAAATAATTGTCAGCTTTATTTAACTTTTTTCTTAGATGTTCGCAATTCTTCCATTCTCCCATACCCTTAAAACTATTTTCGTTAATAAATTTATTGTGGAATAAGTGGGTATTTGTAAGCAATAACCAAGTCAATATCTCATCGGGTCTAAGAGATATTGAAAAATCAGTAAAAATATATTTTACCCATTTTTACCCCCTTAAGGGTCGAATTTTTAAAAATCCCTTCTTAGTGGGAGCTTACGTCATAAAAGAAATGTACCTACTCCCCAAATTTCATGTTTCTAGGTTCAGGGGTTGGGCTGGGCGTTGATGAGTCAGTTTACGGTAATTAAATACCGTAGCAAAGTACATAATTTAGCAAAATTTGTGTTTTTTTACGTTTGCTAAAGACATTACGTTTGTCTTAGACGGTAAAAGGTATAATGTTTATAAGAGAGACAACAACATATGGCTGTAAAAGACACCATGTCTGTAAGAGACACTATGGCCGGTATTCATAGTCGGATCTTATATTTAAGACCGTCTTAAGTACAATCTAAAGATGTCATGAACCAATCACACATCCGTATTAGCGTCTTAAGACATTACTTAAGACGGTCTTAAAATAAGATCCGACTGTGAATACCGGCCTATGTCTGTAAGAGATTCTGTGTCTGTAAGAGACACCATGTCTGTAAAAGTTCTGTGTCTGTAAGAGACACCATGTCTGTAAAAAATTCAGTGTCTAAAAAACTACCCGCCACACGCGGGGCAATGCCGTAGCTGGGGTAATTACAACCGGGTTTTGCTTATTGTTTAAAATTATAATTCATGTTGAAAATTTATAAATATTAATTACTGTAGTTTAAAGTAACTTTTGGATTTATAGTAATCAAATAACTGGAGTATCATTTAAAAAATGAAGACTTCTATAGTTGATAAACAATCGTCGGCTTTATTTAACTTTTTTCTTAGATGTTCGAAATTCTTCCGCTCTCCCCTACAACCCTTGAAATTATTTTTGTTAATAAATTTGTTGTGGAATACGAAAGCAAAAGTTATTTTTTTAAAAGTAATTGTTGGGACGACTATGAGAACCGAAAGAAAAATACATAGGAATTAATTTACAGGAGATACGAAGGATTCTATAATTCACCCCTAAATCCAGATTTATTCCTTTAGAGGTTGATTAGGGCAAAATCCTGAAATATGTTTTTGAGCATTTGTATGGGTGACCTTCGTAAGCAAGAACCAAGTCGATATCTCATCGGGCCTAAGAGATATTGATAAATCCGTGAAAATACATTTTAACCCTTTTCACATCCTTAAGGGCCGAATTTCTAAAAATCCCTTCTTAGTGGGTGCTTACGTCATGAGAGGAATATACCCCTCGAATTTCATGTTTCTAGGTTCAGGGGTTTGGGCTGGGCGTTGATGAGTCAGTCAGTCAGTCAGTCGGGACATTTGTCTTTATATATATAGATAGATATAATTCTTCAAGATTTGGTTGATTAGTTCTTGAGTTATAGAATATACATATATGCGAAAAAATCAAGATTTACCCGCCGAGTTCGAATAAAAATTGTTTATTTATATATATATTTTAAACAAAAAAGAAATATTTAAATAAAAAATAAATCAATTACTAAGAATGTACAAATAATGTACAAACGATTAAGCACAATGAATTGTGATTTATCATTATTTTTTTAATAATAAGGGGCTAAAACTTTTAGAAGTATTGTTAGTAAAACTTTTGATTTTTTGTTAAACTAACCAAGGATGTACAAACACTAAAAATCATAGTACATTCATGTACAAACAATGTACAATCCGAATATATAAATGTTTTTGTATTATGTTGTAGATGACGAGCCAAACATATGGACCTAATAGAAATTGCATGGCTATTTTTTAAGTTAACTGTCGGTTAGAAGTTAACAGACGTTGGACGCCTAACAAGGCTAACATGGCGTGCGCGCTTGCGCTCAATTTTATCGTTAAAACAGTTAAAACTGAACTTGTTCAAACTTGCAAAAACAAATAAAAAATAAAAAATTTTAAAATTTAAAAAAAAATAAAAAATAAAAATTGACATTTCCGTCAAAAATCAAGATTTTGGAAAAATTCAAACGCCATTTTGTTTGTCGTGAAAAGTGGAACAAATTTTCCCTCGTTTATTTTTTTACAGGATGTATAGTTTGATCGCTAGGGCAATTTAAACAAATGAATTGTTAATAACTTTTTATTGCATCGACTTACAAAAAAACTATTTACAGTTTCTTGTTCTACGACCCAAAAAACATAAAAAAAACATTAACTTTAGCCATCAACCTGCATAAAAATGCTCAATCGACCTGGCGTATCGACTAGAAAACGAAGCAGCTGGAACTCTAGATTCGTTTCATCACCCCCCCCCCCCCCTGCTTTAGACAAAGAGGTTCAACCGACCAAATCGATAGAATCTGAACTGTTTGAAGAAACTGAAGGATTGATGTATGGAGCAGGGATTGCAGATTAATTGTAAGTACATCTTTTTCACTGTTTTTCCGTAACAAAAACTTTAAAGGCGTTTTTCTCAAAACACGTTTTTTGTGATCTGCGGACACGATAAAAAAAAAAACTACTCGACGAATCGGTCTGAAATTTTTATGGCTTATTGAAAACACTAATACCTCTAGCATGAAGCACGATCAAGTCAAAATATTGAAATTATCATATTTTAAAAGTCAAAAAACATGACGAAAAAATGGCTATTATTCATGTTTTTTCTTTAAACCTCCACCATTTTTTTATTTTCACACATAAATTACTTCTAGAGGGTCATGCTATAGCGACACTCATACTAATCAAGAATCTTTTTGGTTTTCTTGTTTCAGATGATTATACAATTAAGGAGTTACAATGTCCGCCGTGGACCAACCTTTTTTTCCAACTACTTCGCATTGTTGTTTTTTCCATGAAATAAACTTGACTAAAACTTCTACAAAAAATATGTTTTGTTGTTTAAAGCATGCGTAATAAGTATATAACGACCCGCCTTTAGGTAGCGAACGCGGACTAGCTCGCCGGGTCAGGAGTTCGCTAGGTAGGTCCGGAGACAATAAAACGTGAGAGAAGAGTGTTTTATAAGAGAATAAAGATATAATTTATTATACTTAAGGGTCTGAATAACAGTCTTTGGCTAGTATCGCGCGTGGATTGTACCGCTGAGATCTGTTGTGTATCGACTCATCGGGGATCGCTAGTTGATTGTAATTCTGACGAATATCGAGAACAGACAAACTTACTACTGCCGGAGCGCGTACTTCGGAGGCGCGGATGCCCAGTACGTATAATAATGCTCAAATGTAACAAATGTGAAATTATCGGCGCGGGTACTTTGGAGGCGCGGATGCCCAGTACGTTTAATAATGCTGGAATATATCAAATGTGAATTTATCGGCGTGAGTACTTTGGAGGCGCGGATGCCCAGTACGTTTAATAATGCTGGAATATATCAAATGTGAATTTATCGGCGTGAGTACTTCGGAGGCGCGGATGCCCAGTACGTTAAATCAAAGTTAATTATAAAGGAAATAATACGGCTCGGTGGGTATATCCCGTAGTAGCACGCGTAGCAGTTCGCGGGTGAGAATATGTGTGATCCCGGTGATTATGCGTAAGGGTCCAGGCGGCGGTACGGCGTTCGGGAACGTTCGGACATACGGACCGGTCCGTCCCTATTAGCCAGGATTCGTTAGCGTCGGCGACGAGAGCACTCGTCCGAGACGGAGAGCTCTCCACCTCGGTTTTCTGCCTTCGCAGGTATCAGGAACCAGAAACGTTGTAGGATAAGCAGCAACGAGAGCACTCGAACGTGGACAGAGAGCTCTCGACCACGACTTCTGCTTTCTAGGATCAGGATAGTGAGTCTTAAGCTCGCGTCCCGCATTTTTATACCGCCGGGATAACGGTACTTTTGTGCGCCCGGCGTGGGGGTTTGACAGCAGCGCGCACGTGTGTCGACGGCCGCGTGGTCGGAGCTGTCACCTCGCTATCGGCGCTCGGCGGCGCTCGGCGGCGCTCGGCGGCGCTCGGGTCCCGTCGGCCTTGTCGGCGGGCCGCTCGGGCGGGCCGTGACGTCTCGAGCCGTTATTACGGCGAGATCGCGGTTTTCGTAATTAAAAATATGTGTGGGCGCATCGCGCCCACTTTTTCGCCTGGCGGGTGTTCGGCCGGGCAGTCCGCGGTGGCTGTGAGCCGGGACACGATGTGGTTTTAAGGGGCGCATCGTTACAAGTACTAAAACATTCATTCAATTATCAGCATTAGTATTGCCAAAAAAAGTGTGCCAGTAGAAACTTGCACATTGCTTTCTCATAGTTTTTAAGTGAGCCAGTAGAAACTTGCACATTGCTTTCTCATAGTTTTTAAGTGAGCCAGTAGAAACTTGCACATTGCTTTCTCATAATTTTTAAGTGAGCAAGTAGAAACTTGCACATTACTTAATCAACATTTTATTTCGCTTATAAAGCTTCCTCTATGAGGAAACTTGTTTTTTATTTGATGTACAATTATTAGTAAATATTCTTTAATTTGGCTTCCTCATAGAGGAAGCTTTATAAGCGAAATAAAATGTTGATTAAGTAATGTGCAAGTTTCTACTTGCTCACTTAAAAATTATGAGAAAGCAATGTGCAAGTTTCTACTGGCTCACTTAAAAACTATGAGAAAGCAATGTGCAAGTTTCTACTGGCTCACTTAAAAACTATGAAAAAGCAATGTGCAAGTTTCTACTGGCACACTTAAAAACTATGAGAAAACAATGTGCAAGTTTCTACTTGCTCACTTAAAAACTATGAGGAAGCAATGTGCAAGTTTCTACTTGCACACTTAAAAACTATGAGGAAGCAATGTGCAAGTTTCTACTTGCACACTTTAAAGCTATGAGGAAGCAATGTGCAAGTTTCAACTTGCACACTTTAAAGCTATGAGGAAGCAATGTGCAAGTTTCTACTTGCACACTTTAAAGCTATATGAAAGCAATGTGCAAGTTTCTACTTGCTCACTTTTTTTATTATCCTAAAACATCATTTTTTGAAGTCTCAATTATTAAGACTTGAGATGTTCTAACTGCAATTAAAAAATTAGCCCTTTTGTAAAAAGGCTAGTCCTTTTGCGAAAAGCCGCCTTTTTGCGAAACACTGATCGTTTCCCAATAAAACTGAACGCACTTTAGGCTTTTCGGCATACATTGGCTGATGCTAGGCTAGACACTTACGTCAGTTTTATTTAAAAAACGATCAATGCTTTTGCAATAGAGCGCCCTTTCGCCCTCTCTCTCTTTCTCTCTCTCTCTCTCTCTCTCTTTTTCTTTTTCTCATTTGAAATTTTGGAGAATTTGTACATACAGGGTGATTCGAAACAACCTTTTACCGTTGAAAGTACAGATTCGTGACAAAATTCTGAGACGACTTTTCCTCTTGCAAAATTTTGTCTGAAGCTTACTTTCTGAGTTATCAAGCAAAATACTTACCCTATCGCTGGCCGAGTACAGGAGGTAGACAGGAGTGGCGCGATTCACCATTAGACGCGGGCGCTTACGTCGGGTGCCCGCTGCGCGATCAGTCGATCGATCAATGGATCGAGCTGCGTCCCAATATTTACTGCCAGCACAGAAAATCTACAGTTCGCGTTATGCATAGATTTTCAGAACTGGCAATAACATAGGATAACGATAATTACAATGATACACGCACACACATGCAAGCACGTTCACTCACTCGTGTTATTGTTTTCTCTCACAAACTTCACTTAAATACACTTAACTTTACTCTTTTTACTCACATACTTAAAATGTGCAATTATTATTAACAATACACAATGAGTCACATTACTATGTTTACGCAAGCGTTACTTCTGTAGTAAGTTACTCAAATTATCGTTTACGATAATCCACTCCGCGTAAACGGAGGTCTCTGCATAATTCACTCCGCGTAAACGGGAGTCTAGCAGAATTATCGTAAATTACTACAGAAGTAATGCTCGCGTGAACGTGGTAACTGTCAACTCGCTGTGTTTACAACAAGATGCACTGCTATCCTTTGAGTGTAGAAAGGTGTAGAGGTGCGCGATGGCTAGAGATGGCGCGCACCTCTACACCTTTCTACACTCAAAGGATAGCAGTGCATCTTGTTGTAAACACAGCGAGTTGACAGTTACCACGTTCACGCGAGCATTACTTCTGTAGTAATTTACGATAATTCTGCTAGACTCCCGTTTACGCGAAGTGAATTATCGTAAACGATAATTTGAGTCACTTACTACAGAAGTAACGCTTGCGTAAACATAGTAATGTGACTTATTGTGTATTGTTAATAATAATTGCACATTTTTAAGTATGTGAGTAAAAAGAGTAAAGTTAAGTGTATTTAAGTGAAGTTTGTGAGAGAAAACAATAACACGAGTGAGTAAACGTCCTTGCATGTGTGTGCGCGTGTATCATTGTAATTACCGTTATCCAATGTTATTGCCAGTTCTGAAAATCTATGCATAACGCGAACTGTAGATTTTCTGTGCTGGCAGTAAATATTGGGACGCAGCTCGACCCATTGATCGATCGACTGATCGCGCAGCGGGCACCCGACGTAAGCGCCCGCGTCTAATGGTGAGTCGCGCTGCTCCTGTCTACCTCCTGTACTCGGCCAGCGATAGGGTAAGTATTTTGCTTGATAACTCAGAAAGTAAGCTTCGGACAAAATTTTGCAAGAGGAAAAGTCGTCTCAGAATTTTGTCACGAATCTGTACTTTCAACGGTAAAAGGTTGTTTCGAATCACCCTGTATATCGAAGCTTTATAACGCTAGGTCTAATCAACCAAACCATAATGAATTATATATGAAATAAGAGTAGAAAAAACAGAAAAATATATTAGAATAAAAAAATTGCTAATAATTAATACTGAATTGTCAAAAAATATCAATTTATGAAAAGTCTCAATTGTTGAGACTAGGAATGTAGCCCTTAAAAATTAAAATTTTAAAATATTAGTAATTTTTTTAATTCTACTATATTTTTCAGTCTTTTCTACCCTTATTTCATATATAATTCTTTAAGATTTGGTTGATTAGTTTTTGAGTTAAAGACATTAAAAATTTCGGGGAATCCGTCGATACATAAACATGAGTCTAATCAACCAAATTTTAAAGAATTTTATATGAAATAGGGGTAGAAAAGACAGAAGAATATAATAAAATTAGAAATAGCCCAATATTCCAAAACTTACAAAAGTTAGAGCAATCAAAGGCATTTCTTAAAAACTTCAAAATTTTATAAAGAAAGAAGCCCTTTACCAATTATCGCTAAATTCAATTCCATCCTTCCTTAAATAATACTTTATCGATTAAAAAAAAATTTAGCCCTATACTCAATATTTGCATAAGTTAGAGCAACCAGGGACATTTCTAAAAAAATTAAAAATTAAAAAAAAAAACCCTTTTACCGATTATCGCCAAATTCAATATCAACCTTTCTTAAATGATACTTTATTGATTAAAAGAAAAATCGGCCCGATATCTCAATATTTGCTGAAGTTAATGCAACCACGAACATTTCTAAAAAAACTCAAATTTTTTTTTAAAAAGAACCCCTTTACCGATCATCGCCAAATTTAATACCAACCTTCCTTGAATGATACTCTATCGATTAAAAAAAAAAACAACCCAATATCTCAATATTTGCGAAAGTTAAAGCAACCACGGACATTTCTAAAAAAATTCAAAAATTTTTTTAAAAAGAACCCCTTTACCGATTATCGCCAAATTCAATATCAACCTTCCTTGAATGATACTCTATCGATTAAAAAAAAAAACAACCAATATCTCAATATTTGCGGAAGTTAAAGCAACCACGGACATTTCTAAAAAAATTCAAAAATTTTTTTAAAAAAGAACCCCTTTACTGATTATCGCCAAATTCAATATCAACCTTCCTTGAATGATACATGGTGGTGAATAGGAGAGGCTCACGCGTGTCATAACGGATGTCGAGAATTAGGTATTCGGGTGCATTCGAAAAAGCTGAAGGCGACGACGCCAGAACGCGCGCACGCAATGACTCATGCACATAACAGGCAACACCACCTCCCTCCCTGCCCTCTCTGTCTACACGCAACAAGTAATAGCCAAAGATACGCACTAGATCATCGGAAATATGTGAGTGAAGCCAGGTCTCAGAAATTGAAATAATGTGAAAAAAGTTAAACGATAAATAGGCCTGAATTGACTCAAGATGAGCAGGAAGGGAGCTAGCGTTAAAGTGGGCAATCGCGAGACAATCATGCGAAGCAGACGGAACACGGCCAGTGTCAGCCGCGAGTCACTGAAGCCCCGCAAAATCAGCCTCAGTAGTGATCGGAATCGGAGATTGACCGTGGTCTCTACGGACAAAGATCTGGCCATCTTTGCACCATACGTGCTTAAAAGATAACTGCTTAGCCTTTACACGAGTCCTGCGCAGCAGGTTATAAATATCTGTAGGAAGTAGTTCATTTATATAAATGTGCCCGGGGACATCCTTCGAGAAAACATCGCTGACAGTCAAGCGACGCTTGCGGCGCATAGTCCCAAGAATAAAGTCACGAATCTCACGCGACTTAAGAACTACAATAATTGATCGCGGTTTGACAGTAGTGACCGCACGATCGGAGGCGGAAACGGTGCTAGGCGCCACTTCACGCGTCGCAGACACGTTACTAACCCCTACGTCTCGAGTCTCAAGAACATCGGAAGCAAGCTGTGGTAAACCCAGCGCGCGAAAAACACTGGTAACGAGCTGTTCAGATGTGTCGGTCAAAGAACCTGGTATCCCAGAAATAATAATGTCCGATGTTCGCAGGACTCGAGACGCGGAAGGCTGCGAAACAGGATGAGGACAACTCGAATCACTCCTTAAATCGCGCACCTCACTCGCGAGAGCAGCACACTGCTGCTCTAACTCGGTAATACGCTGACTATTGCGATCGACGCTTTGTGCAATCACGTTTAATTGGTTAAGTTTTTCGTTGATCACATTGCTCGAACGCCGCTGGTCTTCAATAAAAGCCAAGAATCGTGCCTCCGATGCTGAGAATCGTGAATCCGACACCTCGATAAAAGCGGAGAATCGTGCCTCTGATGCCTTCGACTGCTCAATCAGTTGGCATAAAAGCGTGTTTGTTGTAACGTCAGTCTGGCTGGTAGTGTTGGTGAAGTCAAACTGCTCGGTGCATTCAACACCCGGTGTAAAAAGCTTCTTCTACATAGAGGTTGTAAGGCAGTGGCAGTAGGGGAATGGTTTTAAGGCGCAAGTTGTAACGCAATTTCTTGCGGCCAGGGTTGTCTACAATGGCTTCGTAGGTCGTACAGCGTAGCAGACCAACCAATCAGAAGTGAGAATTGAGAACTGCGGTTGAAAGGCGCTGCTTTCGAGAGGTTATGTCGTCAGTTGCCGAGGTTACATACGCGTGAATACAAGTTGCATCGTTCATCGTGTCTGTCTGCATGGTCTTCGTTCCAGTGTATGCGAAAATCGTCCTGCTACCACAGTAAGTATATTCATATATACGTATATTTATATATACAAATAGAATCTAATCGAAATAATAATCGGAACAGGGAGAGGTACACACGTGGATCTCAATACAAGTTGCATCGTTCATCGTGTCTGTCTGCATGGTCTTCGCTCCAGTGTATACGAAAATCGTCCTGCTACCACAGTAAGTATATTTATATATACGCATATTTATATATACAAATAGAATCTAATCGAAATAATAATCGGAACAGGGAGAGGTACACACGTTGATCTGAATACAAGTCGCATCGTTCATCGTGTCTGTGTACATGGTCTTCGCTTGAGTTTATGCGAAAATTGTCCTGCTACCACAGTAAGTATATTCATATATACGTATATTCATATATATAAGTATATTCATATATACGTAAATAGCATCTAATTCAAATAATAATCGGAACAGGAAAATGGATATTTTGAGAAAAGCCGGGCTGTGGTTGCTGTATCTTTTGAAATGGAACACTTTGCTTTTGAAGTTGAACAATTTGATACTGCTGGAATATGCCTTGCTGAGGAGAAGAAGGAGAGTGACCCATCGCCGGTGGTGGGTTCGGCCGGTAAATCGGGTGAGAAACGCCCAAGGTTTCTACTCTAATCTCGTCAGGGAACTTGTTGAAACTGATCACGAAGAATTTTTTGGATTGTTCCGAATGTCGCCTGATCATCAGTTCCGTCTTTTGGTTGACTTCCTTCACCCTCGTCTTAAAAAGCGAAGTAATCGCACACCACTACCAACAGACCTTTGTGTTGCCGTCACATTGCTGTGAGTTTTTTTATTTAGTTTTTTATAGCCTTGCTTGTTTCTGTTGAGTCTATTTTAACGCACCGTCTAGTGCGTGGAGCACTGAAAACGATTTGTTTTTTGAAAGTACGGACAATTCTTTCGTAATAATTGGCCTACATTACACCGACCGTTTGGTACGCGTACCAAACGGTTGGTGTCAAGCAAGCCACTATGAAATAAAATTAACATTAATTGTTGTTCATTGTTTCCGCAGGAGATGAATGTGATACTTCGGAGAGTCGGACCTCAACTGGGCGGTCACTCATTGCAGATACAGCAGAGGAAGTTGTAGTCTCTCCAGGTGTGAGCCAGAGCTCGGCATCTCAATCTATTCTACAAGCCATAAAAGAAGCCGGGCTTGTCAAAACGCACTGTTCCTGAGCTTGACAATTTTGCTGCGAAGAAGAAGAAGGATGATGATATGTTGACTCAGGAAATTTTTAAACAGACAAAGGAGCTGTCTTCTATGACAGCTGTAATGAATGCTTCTGTGAATCGTACCTCCAGTATAGATGATAGTAATGCAACTCTTCACGCTTTCTCCATTGCTTTAAAAAGTGTGCCTGTTGAAAGGCACCCAGAGTTCATGATGGATATATTTTCCATGATAAGTGAAAAGTATGGCAAAAAGTGATTTTAATGTTCTGTTGCATAATTATTACAATTTATTTGAAGTCTGATTATATTATTTGAAGTCTGATTATATTATTTGAAGTCTGATTATATTATTTGAAGTCTGATTGTATTATTTTAAGTGCGATTATATTATTTGAAGTCTGATTATATTATTTGAAGTGCTGATTATATTATTTGAAGTCTGATTATATTATTTGAAGTCTGATTGTATTATTTTAAGTGCGATTATATTATTTGAAGTCTGATTATATTATTTGAAGTCTGATTGTATTATTTTAAGTGCGATTATATTATTTGAAGTCTGATTATATTATTTGAAGTCTGATTGTATTATTTTAAGTTTGATTATATTGTTTGAAGTCTGATTGTATTATTTTAAGTTTGATTATATTGTTTGAAGTCTGATTATAATATTGTAAGTCTGATTATAATATTGTAAGTCTAATTATACTATTTTAAGTCTGATTATATTATTTTAAATCTGATAGTATTATTTTAAGTGTGATTATATTTGAAGTCTGATTATAATATTGTAAGTCTAATTATACTATATTAAGTATGATTATATTATTTTAAATTTGATTGTATTATTTTAAGTGTGATTATAAAATAACACGAATTACAGGAAGAGAATTGAACAGATGAGATTATTTTATGAAAAGAGGCATAATGTCTTATACTCTGTATTGCACAATTCTTACAATAAATATGACTTATATAGTTTTCATTTTTTAAACTTAGTTTTTATATTGTCTTAATATACAGCCATATATAGCATCTGTATTATACATATATGTAGTACAATTATTAAAATGTAATGCTGTACATTAATGTTTTATGTCTAATAGGAACATACAGTTTCAATATTAAATATATAACACAGCGAGGCGGCGTTGAGGGATAGTCTTGCTTAAACTGAGATCAGTGGAACGCATGGAAGATAACGGTCGTTGAGCCAACATTGTATGCATGTAGATCTTTTGCTGAGCTGAGTCCACACCGACCTGAAATGACAAAATTGCATTATTAATAATTGTACTAAATATTATACAAATCTTTCCAATTATTACAACTCAGAAATAAAATGTGTGAATATAGTTTCATATATCATCTTACGATTATTTCGATTAGATTCTATTTGTATATATAAATATACGTATATATGAATATACTTACTGTGGTAGCAGGACGATTTTCGTATACACTGGAGCGAAGACCATGCAGACAGACACGATGAACGATGCGACTTGTATTCAGATCAACGTGTGTACCTCTCCCTGTTCCGATTATTATTTCGATTAGATTCTATTTGTATATATAAATATACGTATATATGAATATACTTACTGTGGTAGCAGGACGATTTTCGTATACACTGGAGCGAAGACCATGCAGACAGACACGATGAATGATGCGACTTGTATTCAGATCAACGTGTGTACCTCTCCCTGTTCCGATTATTATTTCGATTAGATTCTATTTGTATATATAAATATGCGTATATATGAATATACTTACTGTGGTAGCACGACGATTTTCGCATAAACTCAAGCGAAGACCATGTAGACAGATCGACCATGTAACCTAACCTAACCTGAGGATGGGCGACGTAGAACGTAGCCGTGAGAAATGGACTTGGTTCATTTTGCTTACTACCACTGTTACGATCTACTACACCGGAAAGCGCTTTCTTGATGTTCTATAGTCTATGCCTGAGCCGTACTGCTACTGCGTTAATACCACCTTAAAACTGCTTAAAACCTCTATGTGGAATATGAGCAGTTGTATCACCTCGCCTACTACCACTGTTACGACCTACTACACCAAAAAAAATTTTCCTGAGACGTACTGCTACTGCGTTAATACCAGCTTACAACCTCTATGTAGAAGAACCTTAATAGTTTATAAATGTAAATGTAAAATACATTGTAACCGTAAGTAAAATGAAATGAAATAAAAATGACATAAAAAAGTAAAAATACAAAGTGCATAGAGGATGAACGAGGTGAAAAACTATTATATATTATATGTATATGTATATATATGAGTGGATAAATTATATTATTATATGTAATTAAACAATTTTGGTTGTTTCAATGTTTTGACGTCTTAATAAATATCACTCATGGTTGTGGCCGTTGTGGCATCATCCTTCGCACTCTGGAATCAATTTGCCATCATCGTCAACTGCGGAATGAAACATGTGCAAGATGAAAGAAGCATAAACGAGGAAGATATAGAAAGCAATAAATGGAGAATAGACAAATATGTCGGTAATCCGCATGCCCGTTTACAATTGGCGATCCGTGGTCCTACAGAGGCGCCACTCCTAGTTCACCAAGGGGCTTTCACCCTAGAGGCGCCACTACTATCTATTCTTAGTCAGTCACTGTTTGTCTGGCATTCGTGCTGTACGCATCTTTTGTATTCGAGTTGTAATAAACGTGTGCTTAGCCGTTACTCGACGTGTACGTTCGATTGCCCTCCCGCGCTTACCTGCTAACAGGTTATGGGCCCAGAACGAAATTGCCCAGAATAGAACGGAACGGAATAGGCATCGGAAGAACGCGAAACGTCGTGAGGTTAAATAAGTGCGCCACGTGTATCTCGGGAACGAACATCGTACGTCGCGGTGTGAATCGCAAAAATGAACGCGTCAAGTTTTACACGAATCGAGACTCTCCAAAGAGACAACTATGACACTTGGAAATTGCAAATGCAAGCGGTGCTCATGAAAAACGATGCGTGGGAATATGTGAGTGGCGAGTGCGTAAAACCAACGCTGGAAGCCGGTAACGCGACATCGGTAGAGGCAGTCAAAGTTTGGACGAGAAACGACGAGAAGGCGAAATCAGATATAATACTATCGATAAAGCCATCCGAATTGAAAATTATCAAAGGATGTACGACGTCTCGCGATGTATGGCTAAAGCTGGAAAGCACGTATCAATCGAAGGGGCCGGCTCGGAAGGCCACGCTATTAAAGCAGCTCACGCTTCAACGTATGGAAGAAGGCGACGACGTGCGGGAACATGTCCGAAAATTCCACGATACCGTCGATAAGCTGGCTGAGATGAACATTGATATCAACCCGGAATTGCTCGCGATCATGCTGCTATATAGCTTGCCGCCCTCGTTCGAGAACTTTCGATGCGCCATCGAATCACGCGACGAATTACCGTCACCAGAAGTGCTTCAAATAAAAATAGTAGAAGAAAACGACGCTCGGAAAAATGACGCGCGCGGTACCGTTCAGAACGCGTTGATGGCAAAGAAAGGAAGAAATACGAATAAGGACAAATCGAGAAAATCGAAATCGGGAAATAAAGAAGAGTTCAAGTATCGGTGTCATCGATGTAAAGAAAAAGGACACAAAGCCGTTGACTGCAAAAACAAGAAGTCCGAAGATTCGCAACCGTCGGCGAAAAATACCGATGACGTGCTTCTGTGTGCCGTAGAAGAATCCTCGGATGCGCAGGAAGTATTTAGCGCGGAAGTGAATGTGCGCGGCGCGAAATGGTGTCTCGATAGCGGGGCAACGTCACATTTATGTGGACAGTTACGCGAATTCGCGAGAGTTGACGACTCGAAACGCGGTAAATTAAAATTAGCGAATCATGCCTCGACGGAAATTACCGCAGTGGGAACGGTCTCGCTTACGGCCGATATCGAAGGAAATAAGAGAAATGTGAGTCTAAGTAACGTACTTCACGTGCCCGATCTCCGCGAAAATTTACTGTCGGTAGCCAAGATAACGGACAAAAATCTTGAAGTGACTTTTAAAAGGGATCACGCCGTAGTGGTCGATCGCGACGGTAACGTAAAATTGCGCGCAAATAGAGTCGGAAACTTATATTTTTTATCGAGTCGCGAACGCGCAGAGTGCAGCAGAATATCTGAAGATGCGGATGCTTTGACGATTCTAGAAAAATGGCATCGCCGATTAGGTCATTTGAACGTAACGGACTTGATGAACGCAGAACGCTGCGCGGCAATTCGAGGACTGAGCCTTGGTAAACGCGAAGAGAAGCTGGAATGCGAAATATGTCTTCGAGGGAAGATGACTCGGGCGCCATTTCCAGTGACGATGGAGACTCGTACGAAAGAGCTTTTGGAGATAGTACACACCGACGTCTGTGGTCCGATGCGGGTGGAATCCAAGAGTGGTGCAAAGTACTTCGTCACATTCATCGACGACCGTTCGAGATGGTGTGAGGTGCGATTTCTCCGAAACAAGAGTGACGTCTACGATGCATTCAAGGAGGTTAAGGCGATGTTTGAAAACCAGACGGGAAAGAAGATTAAGCTACTACAATCCGACAATGGGAGAGAGTATCTGAGCAAGGAGTTTGAGAATTTCTTGAAAGAGGCCGGAATTCAGCGAAGACTCTCGATTGCATACAATCCGGAGCAAAACGGCACAGCCGAGAGGAAGAACCGGACACTTCTGGAGATGGCTCGCTGTCTACTCATACAATCCGGCCTTCCCCCATCATTTTGGGCTGAGGCCGTGTCTACGGCTAACTACATCAGAAACCGATGTCCTACTAGATCTCTCAAGGGTCGAACTCCATTCGAATTCTGGACCGGAAGAACGCCTGACGTAAGTTATCTTAGAGAATTCGGCAGTAACGTGTATTGTCTCGACAGGGTTCCTGGCAAGGGGAAGTTTGAGGACCGAGCTAGAAAGGGAATCTTTCTTGGATACGCTAAAAACTCAAAGGGATATCGTATATGGTTACCCGAGGAAAAGAAGATCGAGGTTACCAGAGATGTGAAATTCTTGCGGAATTGCGAAGACTCATCTGTCGACTATGAAGATTTCACTCCGGAAGATGTCTTAGTTCAACGAGAGGAAGGTTCGGACACCCCTGGTACCACAAATGAAGAAACCGAGATCGAGATAAAGCCTATAGGAAACTATCGAGATGTACCCCCGGAAAATGACGCTCATGATGCTCCTGATGGCGACGCAGATGCGGGAGGAAACACCGAAGAGAGGACCAGGCAGGCCTAGAATGTTACGTACCGGATTGAGAGGCCGACCTAGAAAGTTATTCTCTGTACCAAGTGAAGCGGCGAATATTGCAGAGATTGAATTTGCTCATATCGCTGAAGTACCCATCAAGAAAGCCACTTCAGGTCCCGAAGCCAACGAATGGTATCGAGCTATGGCAGATGAAGTTGCGTCGCTCTTGAAGAACGATACATGGAAACTTGTCAAGCATCCAGACAACCAAAAAGTTATTGGCAGCCGGATGGTTCTTCGCAACAAGTATAATCCTGACGGAACGCTGGAAAGAAGAAAAGCGCGAATTGTAGCCCAAGGATTTGCTCAACGTCCCGGGGTTCACTTCAATCAAACTTTTGCCCCCGTGGCACGTCTTAGCTCAATTCGCCTTTTGGTGGCTCTTGCTTCCAAATACGGAATGACCATGAGGCAGCTCGACGTCGCCACCGCCTATTTAAATGGTTCAATCGAAGAGGAAGTTCTCATGGAACCGCCGCAAGGACTGGTAAAGTCTCTTGAGACTATCATTCGGTCCGAGGGCTATAGCGAGGACATCAGATCTAGGGCCGCAGCTATGCTGGAAGACTTGAGAAAAGGAGACCGCGTTTGTCTTTTAAAGAAGTCGTTGTATGGACTGCGTCAAGCCGGTAGGAATTGGTACGACAAGCTGGACTGCACTTTACGAAAGTATGGAGCTGTTGCTTCAAAGTCAGACCCGTGCATATATCATGTTGGAAAAGGGGAAGATTCTCTTCTTATTGGCATCTACGTGGACGATATCTTGATGGCGTGTCGCGACCCGAACAAGATTGAGAAGATGAAGAATTATCTTACTGGAGAATTCGAGATCAGAGATCTTGGAGAACCGAAATATTGTCTCGGTATCGAGTTCACACGACACGGAAATAGAATCGGCTTACATCAAAAGGGATACATTGCCGACATCCTGGAGCGATTTGGCATGAACGATTGCAGGCCGGTGGACACTCCCATGGATGTTAATACGAGGCTGTCAAGATTGACTGATGCACCTAGTGAAGACGAGAAGAAAGTTCCCTACCGCGAACTTGTCGGAGCATTGATGTACCTAGCTGTTACTACCAGACCGGACATAGCCTACGCTGTGAGCTCGTTGAGTCAATTCAACAACGACTACGGACAGTGCCATTGGACAGCCGCAAAGCGTGTCCTACGTTATCTTAAGGGGACTGCTGACATTGGACTCATCTACAAACCCTCAAACGAACCGTTGACTGGCTACGTGGATGCCGATTGGGCTGGTTGCCCGATGGATCGGCGATCGTACAGTGGCTACGCTTTTACCTTGAGCAACGGAATCATCTCTTGGGATTCGAAGAAGCAGAGGACGGTTGCCCTGTCCTCGACGGAAGCCGAGTATATGGGGATGACGGAAGCTGCCAAGGAAGCCATATATCTACGTGAATTCCTAACTCAGTTAGGATTTGAGGAACTTGCATCGGTCAAGGTCTTAAATGACAATATGGGTGCTCTTAAATTGGCTGAGAATCCCACCTTCCACGCCAGGAGCAAACACATCGACTTGAAGCACCATTTTATCCGTGATGCTATTCGCGAGAATTTGTTTCAGGTTAATTACATATCTACGGACGACATGATGGCTGATGTAATGACTAAGGGACTACCGAGGCCCAAGCACTGGCGATGTCTAGACCTTATGGGATTGGGATCGTTCTGAATGTCCATTCCAACCACGTCTCGAGGGGAAGTGTCGGTAATCCGCATGCCCGTTTACAATTGGCGATCCGTGGTCCTACAGAGGCGCCACTCCTAGTTCACCAAGGGGCTTTCACCCTAGAGGCGCCACTACTATCTATTCTTAGTCAGTCACTGTTTGTCTGGCATTCGTGCTGTACGCATCTTTTGTATTCGAGTTGTAATAAACGTGTGCTTAGCCGTTACTCGACGTGTACGTTCGATTGCCCTCCCGCGCTTACCTGCTAACAAAATATATATCAGATAAGTAGCTAATATTCTCATAAAATAAAAGATTATGTATGTATGTATGTGCTGGGGCCTATTGCACAATGATTTACAAGTTAATAATATTAGTGAAAAAGCTTTGTCTTTCACTAATATCATTAACTTGTAGATCATTGTGCAATAGGCCCCTGTCTGTAATTGTAGATGTTGTTGGACTGATTCTTTCCTTTAATTAATTTTTTTGTTCCAGCTTCCTAGCTAACCACGTGCTTGCAGAATGTTAATAGTTGGAGAACAATTCCCTGCGGAGTAAGATTGACAAATTCTGAGCCTACTGTGTCCTCGAGTACGCCCCAGTTCTCAGTAAAAGTTGAACGGTCACATCCAAACGGCGAATATCAGAGTAGATCAGCTGTCACTAGCAGTGCGACGACAGATTGACGAAACAAACCGAGAGCAGGTTCGTAAAATAGATGTTTACCGTCAAAGAATCAGTCCAACAACATCTACAATTACAGACAGGGGCCTATTGCACAATGATCTACAAGTTAATGATATTAGTAAAAGACAAAGCTTTTTCACTAATATTATTAACTTGTAAATCATTGTGCAATAGGCCCCCAGCACATACATACATACATAATCTTTTATTTTATGAGAATATTAGCTACTTATCTGATATATATTTGTCTATTCTCTATTTATTGCTTTCTATATCTTCCTCGTTTATGCTTCTTTCATCTTGCACATGTTTCATTCCGCAGTTGACAATGATGGCAAATTGATTCCAGAGTGCGAAGGACGATGCCACAACGGCCACAACCATGAGTGATATTTATTAAGACGTCAAAACATTGAAAAAACCAAAATTGTTTAATTACATATAATATAATTTATCCACTCATATATATACATATACATATAATATATAATAGTTTTTCACCTCGTTCATCCTCTATGCACTTTGTATTTTCACTTTTTTATGTCATTTTTATTTCATTTCATTTTACTTACGGTTACAATGTATTTTACATTTACATTTATAAACAATTACGGTCGTAATATATTTATTATACACGCGCGCACATTTATGTCAAAAAAGGTTACGAAAACTGACAGCTAACTACTTGAACAGTGTTACTAACTCGTAGAAATTAAAATCACGATGCCCTAGAGGTTTTCGTTGGTACCAACACTATCCCCTCTACTTTTCGGGAAACTGTCGTGTAACCCACGCATTTCCGCGTTTTTTGCGCACTTGAACGACCCGTGCGAATATACTACACCAGTGAATGTACGGCACGAACGAATGTACGGCACGAACGAATGTACGGCACTAACATTAGTTGTACTGCATACGCGGTACGACGAATTACGCGGAACTCGATTCGCGGTACTCGAAGTTACGAGAAGCTTCCACTTCAGCACAACGTTACGAAGAATTAGCTCAGACGTTTTTTATGCGTCGAGATCGGGGTCACCAATTTGTAGGGTTGTGTGCAGCGGAAGGTTAGTCAGGAGACGAGATATACTTTTCAATGACTATTTAATATCACTCTCCAATACAGTTGAGATGTACGCGTGTAACGACTCGTCGTCTCTGGAAACTTGGCGCGAAACTGTTCTGTAGAAGACTGGGTGTAACCGTATTATCTAGATGAGCAAAAGCGTTAGTAGTGTAGCGTGAGTGTAGCTAGTGTAGAAGGTACGTTCAGTGTTACCAATATCCCTACAGGTCGATCCAACCAGGTGTCATCTATGGATCTTTCAGTTGATTACAGTTGCAGTCGGTAACCCATCTCCCGTGGTAAAAAGTTGGTGCATCCATTAAGATTCATCCTGATATGTATATTATATTTTCATATTATTATATTTATAAACTTAAGCATTCTTTGGTGTTGAGCTAAAATTTACAATAATCCTCCTTTATTTTGCAACATTTTCAATCACTTTCACTTTAATTATATATTACAATTACACAATATTTACCTTCAATATAAACAGTTTTCTTCGTATGTGAATAATACAGCACTTATTGAGTTAATGATAGCTATGCCAAGATTGCCAAGCTGTGCGGGTGTGGCCGGAACTACCGGAAGTTACCCGGAAAATAGCGGAGCCAATCACAATCGAGCAACGGTATCCGCCCAACTCCCTTATAGGAACCCTACGTGGATCTAGTCTTCTCTCTTTCTTTCTGATCGCTTGGTGGGGATAGAAGTCTAGAGTAGGGACTAGTAGGGAATAGAGTCCTATATTATAAAGCCTTGTGTCCACGATCCGAGAACTCGGTCCGAGTTTCGGTTTAAGCCAATGAAACTGCTACCTTTCTGTAAGAGCTGCAAGTTGATTGGCTTAAACCGAAACTCGGACCGAGTTCTCGGATCGTGGACACAAGGCTTTAAGCCTTGTGTCCACGATGCTAGAACTGTGTCCGAGTTTCGGTTTAAGCCAATGAAACTGCTACCTTTCTGTAAGAGCTGCAAGTTGATTGGCTTAAACCGAAACTCGGACCGAGTTCTAGCATCGTGGACACAAGGCTTTAAACCGAAACTCGGACCGAGTTCTCGGATCGTGGACACAAGGCTTTATAATATAGGACTCTAGTAGGGAATAGCCGGGCTATAGTCGTCTATCCCCACCAAGCGATCAGAAGAAAGAGAGAGGACTAGATCCACGGCTATGTCTGCACCGTAGGTCTTCCGACGCGTGCTCTTACGGCAGAAGCCGGTCTATCTATAATCTATATAAGTCTATGGATGCGACATCGAGGGACATAGCCTGATTGGCTGCCTAATCACGTGGTTATAACGCTATTTTGCTTCTCTATAATTGCATTTTACTAACAATCAGTGGTGCGTATAATGCACATTTGTATAATGTTAATGGTAATTTATTGGTAAAAACAATAATAGAAAAATATCTACAGTAATTTTATTTAGGAAACACTTATGGCTCTTGCACACAGGACGCGGCAGCGCTTGCCGCGCGGCGGAAGTTGGTGCCACAGCCAACTAAATATTTTGCCGTGCGGAAAAAGTTAAACTCGATCCAACTTTGATTGGCTAACGCGTGAGCCACGCGTTATTCCCTAGCGTTGCCGCGTCCTGTGTGCAGGAGCCATTACTCTTTCCCCCTTCTTGTCCTTGCAACTTAACCTCACTCTGTCAATGGCTGCGTTCAGCGAACACAATAGTTGTACTCTTAGAACATATAGAAATGGAAGCGGAATGCCCATTGTTTTCGGAAGAAAAACATGTCAGGAAGTGAGAAAGAAAATCATAGTTGCCTCTCGCTTGTGAGTGACTGCTCGAAAGTGCGCATGCGCGGTCTACATTTGTTTGGCCGGTTTGGCTCACTGAAAAATAAGGTTATGTTAGTGACATATGTTGAAACACGGTTATTTCTTAGATATTTTCTAAAACGTGTTGATCCGCGGACGTACGCCAAAATTCAAGCAAGATGATATATTGTATTTTATGCGGTAGAAAGGACAAATCGGTTTTCAAATAAGCAGATCAGAAAGCAGTGGTTGAAATTCTGTAACAAGACCGAGAAAAATTTGTATGACACACAGATTGTGTACAGATCACTTCAAATCCGAGGATCTGAGGAAGCGTTCAAGGTGTATCGTTGTGCAACCAGAAACTGCCCTTGCATTGTTGAGCAACCAGAAAGAAACCCTTAACATGATTGATTGTGAGGTATATATGTACACACACACACACAATGTGCTTGTATGCGTCAGCAAATGGCGCGCATGCGCACTTTCGAGCAGTCACTCACAAGTGAGAGGCAACTACGATTTTCTTTCTCACTTCCTGACGACACATTTCAGTCTGCTATTCCGCTTCCATTTCTATATGTTCTAAGGTTGTACTACAGTTGAGTGAATGTCCGCTGAACGCGCTATAATCAGAGAGCGCTATCCAACACGTCCAGTGAGCGGACGCTATAAGGGATTCCGTCGTGAGCCGTGGTTCAGTGCGGACGTGTGCCGTGCTGCTCGGCTCGCTTGTTTTGTATAAGCGACGGAAATGTTTGAATAGTCTTTGTTCATTAACCTTGAGTCTCAAGTCTTTTTTCTAAGTGAATTGAGTTTGCCAAGTTATAGAGATTTGCGTATTAGATTGCTGTGATGAAGCTGAATTCCGGCATTTTTGGCTGATCCGACCACCTGCTTGCTTGCTTGCTGCTTGAAATGATTTGCCACGCTTTGCAGTCTGTGCATGAGATGGATGTGATGAGGCATATTCTTTCTTTGGCGATCTTTGCGACTAACTGAGAGAAGACTGAAACCTCGTGGGTCATGTGGATGGCTGGAGCTGTTTTGGGACTTGCATAGCTGACTGAATGCATATTCGAGCTTTTTCAGCTAAGTTATTTCTGTGTGTTGGTCTGAGAGCAAAGTAATCGTTAGCTTTTCTTTTCTTTTCTTAATTATGGTAATCTTAACCGTTTTCCTTTCTGAATAATTCTCATGCTAATTTGAATTTAATTTATTTATTACTTCATTTATATTAAGAAATTTGCCTTATGCTTATATTAGTTTATTATAGTTTTGTTAGTTTATAGTGTTCTTATTTTTCATTTCCTTAGATTAATTGAATTTATGATTTAGTGATGTATTAATTATGCTTTGCGACATTCACTTTTCCGTTTATATTGGAATCTTGTTTTCGTTCATAGTTTCTGGAATGTTGTTTGTGTCTTGAGTTTGTCCGTTCTTGTTTTTCTTTTTTCTTTCTTCTACTTGTGTCCTTTGTAATTCCTGTGTTTACCTTATCCTCTTGTGCTTGTAACTATCTCCTTGGTGATTCTTCGTCGCGTTTGAAATATTTTCGTACTTATTTGCTATTTCTTCGCAATATGCGTAAGAACGGGAATAATAAGAAGAACCGATCCCCTGGTTCTAATATGGATTCTTCGTCTCCTAAGAATAAACATCCCCGTCGGGATGAGGTTTCTGGGACCTCGATTGCAAGTAATTCTAATGTTAACTCGGAGAATCAGGCTGTTGGTCGTCAGAAATTTGTTATGTCTCAGATGGACAATAGATATTCTAATTTAGTCGTTGCGCCTTTCCCGGTTCATATTGAATCCTTATCTGATGTGTCGAACATAGGTAATTTGCACCCTATGAGTCTGGGTAAATTGCTTATTAAGAATTTTGAACATATTAATTCGATTCGGAGATTAGGGAAAAACATTATCTGCGTTGAGTTCTCGGAATATGGTGAGGCTAATAAATTAATAGAGAGTAAGAATTTGCTTCCTCCTGGATTAGCTATTTATGCTCCTAATTATAAAATATATAGAGTGGGGGTGATTAGGGACGTTAATCCTTCCCTTTCGATTAATGAAGTGCGCGAGGGTATTTCCTGGCCTTTTGACCCTGTTTGTATTCAGTCTCTAGAGAGACTCAAATTTCGGGATAAATCTTCTAACGAGTTACGAGATTCCTCATCCATTAAAGTGATCTTTGCTGCTAATCTTTTGCCTTCTTATATTTTTATCTGGAGAGTGAGATGTAGGATATTCCCCTTTATCAATGGAGTCCGTAAATGTCTTAATTGTTTCAGATGGGGTCATTCTACATATACATGCAGAGGGAGTACTTCTTGTGAGAGATGTGGTATACCGCATGTTTCTGAGAATTGCCCTTCTGATCCGAAGTGTATTAATTGTGGAGGTGACCATCTTTCCTCGGATATGTCTTGTCCGGTTTTTATGAATCATAAAATTATTAATACAGTGATGGCGTATACAAATGCCTCTCACGTACAAGCAAAAAAGATTATTAAAAATAGGAATATTAAATCTTGTCAACAGGCCGTTGATTTGTTCAGGGCTCATGCCTATATGATATGGGATAAATTGGAGCTACCTAAGGAGGTTGATAATCGAGATATTAATTCTAATCTTTCTCGACGCAAGAAAAAGAAGACTTATCATGGTTCTATTACTTCTGAGGAAGGTTCTCTTTTAGAAAATACTATTTGTGCTTCTACCTTGTTTACTCCTCCTTTTCCCAATATTCGTGATTATGCTGGTCAGTTTAATTTGGACTCTCTCCAGTCTATGTCGAATGTTATCCCTACTCCGGAGATTGTTCTCAATGATCTTCGTTGGTTATATAATTCAGGTAAATCTGGGAATGAGAATGATGTAGCATTAACGTTGCTTCATTATCTACGTGTTATTTTTAAGAAACTTAAATAGTTCTATATGTCGCTAAGAATTCTTCAATGGAACTGCAGAAGTATTACTGGAAAACTACCTGAATTTTCTAATTTTTGTAAAGATTATGATGTCATTAAGTGTAAATATATGTACGGATTCTTTAAGCTTTTTACAAGCCATTCATAATTCCTCTCCCTGTAGTTTCTGTAAGCTTTCTCCTTTATTAGCGGACTTGAGATCCAAAATGTGTCTTGCTCTAGCTTGCGGTAAAGTTATTAGATTTACATGGTGTCCTGCACATAGGGGCATTGTTGGGAATGAAAGAGCGGATGTTGCGGCTAAGGATGCGGCCGTGAACGGCGTTTGTTTGAATAATAAAGTTTCTTATAGAGATATATCTACTGCTTTGCTTGATTCTTACAAACGTATTGATTGCTTATTTTTGGAAAGAATTAATATTGGTTCTGGCAAATTTTATATGGAGAATTTCTTTGAATTAAAATATAATGTTCATTTTTTGTCCAGATTTAATCTTGGTAGACGTTGGTCTGGAATTTTGTCGCGCATTATTGTTGGATATGCATTTACTAATGCTACCAAGTTTAAATTTGGCTTATGTGATTCTCCGGAGTGTTCTTGTGGCTCAGATTTTCAGGATTTAAATCATTTGTTTTGGGCGTGTGAGTTGTATAATAAAGAAAGGGAGATTTTTGTTGAATCTTTATTTAAGCTTAATCTTTTTGCTCCTTTTTCGGTTATTTATTTATTTAGCAATATGAATAGGAAAATAGTTAAGGCAATTATTTGTTTTATTAGTGAGTGTAAATTTGATCTTTGATGTCATTTAATTATGGAGCTCTTATGCCTCCTCAGTTGTAACTAGCTTGATGTGTTTTTCTTAACACAACTTTGGATTTCTACAAGAGGGCGCCTCTCTTCCCCCCTGAGTGGCCCCCATTTTATATCTTGTAGTACGCGTGGTACTGTGGCTCCCACTGGAGCCAGATATCCATTGGGGGTTTAAAGAAGAAGAAGAAGAAGAAGCGGACGCTATGTTACTGAGCACTTAAAGCCCCTTGCACAATGCTAGGCAACAGGCAATAGAAACAGGGAACAGAAATCAGAAACCTTTTATTTATGCAGAATAGACGATGACACAGGCAATAGACAGAATTTCTGTCACGTTGGAAATTCTGTGCCTATTGCCTGTTGCCAACCAATCATATCGTTCGAATTTTTTAGGTTTGTATTGACGAATTTGAGGTTATTTCCTGTTCCTATTGCCTGTTTCCTAGCATTGTGCAAGGGCCTTAAGGTTGGTTTATAATAGCCGTAACCGTTAACTTAGACTGGTGCCGTAAAAGTTGGAAGATAGGAAACCCGTACTACCGTTTATAATAGTTGGCAATAATCTGTTATTTTTGGCCGTAACCGAAAAGTTGACTCAACTTTATCTTTACCGGCTTACAGCCAGTGAAAGCAACGGAAAATAAGTGAAATTGAGTGAAATCCATCAAGGGAGTCAAAAGAAAGGAATCACACATAACCTTTTGACATACGTGATACAGTGATGAATGTACAAATAAATGACGTGGATTTAATTTTCTGGGTCGAACAATTTCGGTATTTATACAAGAAAAAAAAAGATTATAAGAACAGAAATGTCGTAGAAAACTCTTGGCAATTTATTGGTAACAAATTGAATGCATCAAGTGAGTATATTACAATATATTTGATAAATATTAATTATCATAGAAATATTAACATCAAAGTTTTTCCTAAATTTCTGTTTGTTTTGTATACGCAAATAAAAAGTTAGGTTATTTTGTTGGAGAAGATATAAAAAGTTTGAATTCTGATAAATGACTGGTTTTCAATCACATTTATAACATTTTCAATTAAAATTTAAAAAGATAAGCTAGAGAACCCACGTTTGTTATTGTTTTTTTTTAATAATATACATTATACGAATTAATAACTGTCGTAGGCTCTTTAGCTCTTTATCTTTTTAAATTTTAATTAATTGAGCCTTTTCAACATATTTTTCCCGAGGGCGATTGCGTGTTTTAAATTAATTTCAAGCAAAACTAAATAAAATTTATTGATTAGTTTTGCATGTAATTAATTACAGAATTTAATATTTGTATAAATATCAAATTCTGTCATTAATTACATGCAAAACTAATCAATAAATTTTATTTAGTTTTGCTTGAAATTAATTTAAAACACGCAATTTGATATTAATTATGATATTTACATTTGCTAACGAGTGTGTAACAATGCAATTGTTGTTATATAACCATTTTGTAACATCGTCGAAGAGTATATTACACGTTATGTA
>JASTWR010000823.1:0-76421 GCA_030770355.1 Harpagoxenus sublaevis
GCTCATAAAGCTTATGGCGAAATAAAAATGTTGTTAAGTAATGTGAAAAAATTTCTACTTGCTCACTTAAAAAATTATGAGAAAGCAATGTGCAAGTTTCTACTGGCTCACTTAAAAACTATGAGAAAGCAATGTGCAAGTTTCTACTGGTTTTAGTATACAAAAAGTGTCGAATCACTCACTGATGCATACATTAATGCGTCATTTTAACTTGTATACATTTGCATTAAATGTATATTGGAAATGTTATTTCGGGACTATGTACATTTGTATATTTTCCAATGTATATTGTACATTTTAGGGACATCTACAAATATGTAATTTTCTAGTATGCCCATCTACTTGTTAAGTTGTTATATTAAATTGGCTTGATACTTGTCTTGAGACGCAGTCTCGTTTCACCGAACCAATAATTCAAACCTAATGCGATAATAAAACCGAATTTAACAAGGAGATGGCAAGAACTGCAAGGTGCCTACTGAGTTGGACTCATAGCTCATTCGAAAAGGAGAATTAAATATACTAAAATATACTTGAACACCAAAATCGGACACAGTTTTGCAAGCTGGGTGAAGATGGCCCCCCCACCACTGAAATTTAATAATTACTATATACCATTCGTGTGGTGGTCGTTTGGTGGTGTTTGGTAGTCCATTCCCGACGTTTGGTAGTCAAAGCTCCATTACTAATACGAAAAAACGACATACGCGCGTGAAGTTAGCCCCCCCTCCTTAAAAACTCGGCTTTCCAGACTGTATATATCAAAATAACTGTAACCATTCGTTGGTGGTCGCGTACTGACTTTGGTAGTCCATTCCCGATGATTGGTAATCAAAGCTGTAATTAATATTACGAAAAAACGACATACGCGCGTGAAGTTAGCCCCCCCTGTTATAAAACTCAGGCTTTTCAGACTGCATATATAAAAATAACTGTAACATTCGTTTGGTGGTCGCGTACTGATTTGGTAGTCCATTCCCGATGATTTGTAGACAAAGCTACCATTACTAATACGAAAAAAAGACATACGCGCGTGAAGTTAGCCCCCCCTCCTATAAAATCGGCTTTCCAGAACTGTATATATCAAAATAACTGTAAAGCATTCGTTTGGTGGTCGCGTACTGACGTTGGTAGTCCATTCCCGATGATTGGTAGTCAAGCTACCATTACGAATACGAAAAAACGACATACGCGCGTGAAGTTAGCCCCCCCTGTTATAAAACTCGGCTTTCCAGATGCATATATCAAAATAACTGTAACCATTCGTTTGGTGGTCGCGTACTGACGTTTGGTAGTCCATTCCCGATGATTTGTAGTCAAAGCTACCATTACTAATACGAAAAAACGACATACGCGCGTGAAGTTAGCCCCCCCTCCTATAAAACTCGGCTTTCCAGACTGTATATATCAAAATAACTGTAACCATTCGTTTGGTGGTCGCGTACTGACGTTTGGTAGTCCATTCCCGATGATTGGTAGTCAATGCTACCATTACGAATACGAAAAAACGACATACGCGCGTGAAGTTAGCCCCCCCTGTTATAAAACTCGGCTTTCCAGACTGCATATATCAAAATAACTGTAACCATTCGTTTGGTGGTCGCGTACTGACGTTTGGTAGTCCATTCCCGATGATTGTAGACAAAGCTTAATTAATAATACGAAAAAAAGACATACGAGCGTGAAGTTAGCCCCCCCCCTGTTATAAAACTCGGCTTTCCAGACTGCATATATCAAAATGACTGTAACCATTCGTTTGGTGGTCGCGTACTGACGTTTGGTAGTCCATTCCCGATGATTGGTAGTCAATGCTCTAATTAATATTACGAAAAAACGACATACGCGCGTGAAGTTAGCCCCCCCTGTTATAAAACTCAGCTTTCCAGACTGTATATATCAAAATAACTGTAAGCATTCGTTTGGTGGTCGCGTACTGACGTTTGGTAGCCTATTTCCGTTTATTGTTAGTCAAAACTGTAATTAATAATACGAAAAAAAACATACGCGCGTAAAGTTATACTTTTTTAAATAAAAATTTGGCTTTTCAGACTGCATATATCAAAATAACTGTAAGCATTCGTTTGGTGGTCGCGTACTGACGTTTGGTAGTCCATTTCCGTTGATTGGTAGTCAACGCTCTATTAATATTACGAAAAAACGACATACGCGCGTGAAGTTAGCTCCCCCCCTGTTATAAAACTCGGCTTTCCAGACTGCATATATCAAAATAACTGTAACCATTTGTTTGGTGGTCGCGTACTGTCGTTTGGTAGTCCATTCCCGATGATTGGTAGTTAAAGCTGTAATTCATAACACGAAAATAAGACATACGAGCGTGAAGTTAGCCTCCCCTGTTATAAAACTCGGCTTTCCAGACTGCATATATCAAAATAACTGTAAGCAGTCGTTTGGTGGTCGCGTACTGACGTTTGGTAGTCCATTCCCGATGATTGGTAATAAAAGCTGTAATTAATATTACGAAAAAACGACACACGCGCGTGAAGTTAGCCCCCCCTGTTATAAAACTTGGCTTTCCAGACTGCATATATCAAAATAACTGTAACCATTCGTTTGGTGGTCGCATACTGACGATTTGGGTAGTCCATTCCCGACGTTTGGTAGTCAAAGCTACCATTACTAATATGAAAAAACGACATACGCGCGTGAAGTTAGCCCGCCCTCCTATAAAAGTCGGCTTTCCAGACTGTATATATCAAAATAACTGTAAGCATTCGTTTGGTGGTCGCGTACTGACGTTTGGTATCCATTCCCGATGATTGGTAGTCAATGCTACCATTACGAATACGAAGAAAACGACATACGCGCGTGAAGTTCGCCCCCCCTGTTATAAAACTCGGCTTTTCAGACTGCATATATCAAAATAAACTGTAACCATTTGTTTGGTGGTCGCGTACTGACGTTTTGGTAGTCCCATTCTCCCGATGATGGTAGTCAATGCTACCATTACGAATACGAAAAAACGACATACGCGCGTGAAGTTAGCCCCCCCTGTTATAAACTTCGGGCTTCTTCCCAGACTGTATATATCAAAATAACTGTAAGCAATTCGTTTGGGTGGTCGCGTACCTGACGTTTGGTAGTCCATTCCCGATGATTGGTAGTCAATGCTACCATACGAATACGAAAAAACGACATACGCGCGTGAAGTTAGCCCCCCCCTGTTATAAAACTCAGCTTTCCAGACTGTAGATATCAAAATAACTGTAAGCATTCGTTTGGTGGTCGCGTACTGACGTTTGGTGGTCCATTCCTGATGATTGGTAGTCAATGCTCTTATTAATATTACAAAAAAAACGACATACGCGCGTGAAGTTAGCCCCCCCCCCCCCCTGTTATAAAAACTCGGCCTTCCAGACTGCATATATCAAAATAACTGTAAGCATTCGTTTGGTGGTCGCGTACTGACGTTTGTGGTAGTCCATTCCCGATGATTGGGTAATCAAAGCTGTAATTAATATTACGAAAAAACGACAATATCGCGCGTGAAGTTAGCCCCCCCTGTTATAAAACTCGGCTTTCCAGACTGCATATATCAAAATAACTGTAACCATTCGTTTGTTGGTCGCGTACTGACGTTTGGTACCCCCATTCCGTTGATTGTTAGTTAAAACTGTAATAAATAATACGAGAAAAGGAACATACCGTCTGCGTAAAGTTACACTTCTTTTATAAAATTTGGCTTTCCAGACATGGCCATATGATCACAAACCGAACAAGTAACATTTACTTTCTATAATTAACCTGCATATATGTATTATCATTAACTAGATTAAGCAATCGTTTGGTTGCACTTAGTATAATTACAATTCTCCTTCAATAATTTCTATTAGTAATACTCGGACTACTATATATATGAATATCCGTTTGCTAATCGCTTAGGAATATTTAATGTGTAATATAACATGCTCTCTCTCTCTCTCTCCTCTCTCTCCCTCCTCTCTTATTTATTTACAGTTTATTATAAAATAAGATTTATTTGTTATAGTTTGTATATTTACACACATTTTTATATAAATATACATACTTTTAATACAATACATATTTTTTCAAACTTATTTAATATTTTTTATGTAAAATAATTGAAATAATTGATTTATGTAAAGAAAAGAAAGAAAACGTGTTTTATTTACAAATGTGCATCGCAGGCACATTATTGTACTAGCAAAAATAAAGTCATCTTAGAGGATGTTCAAATTTATTGCGTATTTCGTTATTTTTTTCTATTAATGTTTTCTATTGTCATACGTATTCTATTGTCATAGATAATTTCTATTCAAAAGTTGCTTTAATAAAATTATTATTATATATTCCTATGTATATGTAATAAAGTTAAATATATTTTATTTCTTATTTATAACAAGTATAATAAGACAGAATTTCTTTATAAATTTTGTATATTAAAAACAGATGTAAAGAAAAATAAAAATTGCAAAAGTTTGTCGTACCTATATTCCTGTTTTAGAACATTTATTGTTACTGGAAAATCTTTTAATTGACAAGTCATGCCTCTCCTAGCATTCAAAGATACTCGAATGTCAAGTTCAATATATAGATGTAAGTTAAATTCAACATATCAGTGCGACGTCCAGGACATTCAGAATCATTGGCATTTGACATTCTTTATTTGGAAATTGTAATGAAGTGCTTCTTCTATGTACATGAATCCCTTTTCTTGAATTAATTGATGATTAACACCAAGTACCGATATAATCATTTATCTCTTTTTGACATTCATGTGAGGAACATTCAGATATTTTATTTATACATGGTTGATCTTTTGTGAGATTTGTCCACATTACAGCAATATTGTTATATGCGTCTATGCTATGTGCATTGCCAGCTTTCATTGTTGGTAACTTTAAGTTATTATTATCTAAAAAACAACGCGATTCTCTCCTTATAAACAGTAGTATTTACACCGATTTTTAACATTAATTGACAAAAATTTTAGAAACTTATTATTTGAATTACTTATATAATTAAAATATATTTCATCTTCTAAAGCAATTAGTGTAATAATTTGAGCAATCGAATCAAATGGACACGTATTCCGAATTTCATATGCAGTTCCATTGATTTTCAACGGTTGTAAGAAAGAACCATTTCGGAGAAAGTATTTTTTTGTTGATTTTTTAAACTTACTGTTATTAATATGTTTTATTTCCGGATACGGCTTGAAATATTTGGATTTAGTAAGATTATTCGGTGACTTTGTATGTTTCGATAAATTTTTTTCATTGTTTTCTTCATTATGTTGTAATAAATGTATTTCAGTTTTACCTTTATTCATCCAATTTTCAAATTGATGCATATCTTCGTTTTTATTAATTTCTTTATTAATATTACTGTCCGTATTATTAGTACTTATATTATTGTTATTTCGATTATTACTCATAATATTATTGTTTGTATCATTTATATTAGAAGTTACAATAGCAGCAGATGCTATCTTCATAGTTCCGTCAATAGATCGTAAATGTATCTTGCTAAATTTGTCTGCACGCATAGGATTTTTACATTCTTGAAAATATATTCTTCTCTGTCAGTGTCTTCTACATGGTCAATATCAAGACTTGTATGGTGAATTTCAGTTGCAATATGATTGTCTAATTCTTTTTTAGCTTCCTCTGCTGGTGAAGGCATTCCTGTACTATAACATCCTTCGTATTGTTGAATACTGACAGTTAATGTGAGCAATAAGATAGATTCAAATTTTTTGAATGACTGGCAACATATCATAAGTGCAACGCATCTTACAAAAAATTCCTTTATTTCTGGAGGTTTTTTATCAAAACATTTCCAACGGCAAACAAGTTTAACCAAATGGGCAACATCAACTATTATGTATGTATCTGCTGGCCGACTAATTTCAAAGATTTTGGTATTGTGACCATTAATGGCAGAGAAGCATGATGAAACATATTCTTTAATAGTCATTCGGTTAAAAGCAAATGTCATTGCACCTAAGAAAGCTCTCGAATAATCAGAAATTGCTTCTTCTGGTTTAGTTGCACCCATACGTAACCATTCTTTAATCCAATATTCTATCGAATTAGTATCATGTTTCTCAGAGATCATTTCATGAACTGGTATTATTAATCCATCAATATTTACAACAATGACATATAAAAATATGTGGCCACTGTGTAAACCATTTGCAATTGGAATCTTCGAGACAAAACTTCCTGTTGCGTCCATAGCAATTCTCCTATATGTTCTTTTCCAGCAATATTCTTTGTATACATGCATTTGCATTGGAGTTCTATAATGCACACAACTTTATCTATGGTGATTTCATGTATGCTACCGCAGTACGAAGATGTATGCTTCATTTCTCTTATAGTGTAAATTGGATCTTTCCCATCTTTGGACCAACATCTAAAGTTTTATCGTGATATTCTTGCTTCACTTTACGAAGTACAGATGATTCATACAAAAAAGGAGGTTCAAAATCACCAATTTTCATTTCTTGCATGGCTAGCCTTCTCCGCCAATTTGAGGTCCCCTCAACTAATAAATCTTTTCCAATTATTTGTCGTTTTTGGAAACGAAGTTGTCGTTTAACTTTCTCATGTGAAATTGTAGAAGTATCTTTCGTAACATACCGCATGATTACAGGTTCTCCTCTCTTAGGTTCTGTATCGACATAAGCAGCAAAAGAAGATCCACATGTTTTACTTTTGCATTTCCCATTGATTATAATAAAATGCAAACGCTTGTCGGTAAAAAAAACTTTTGCTCGTTTAAATACATATGCACATGGTAATCTAAATTGTCGCCAGAATTCATCGCTAATAATATCACTCCAAACACCAGGCTTAAGGCAACCATATGTTTTGTCCTTATATTCTATATATCCAGCTTTTATTCAGTCCAGAGCTCATATGTTATATAAAGATTAAATGTGCTTAAATCATGATTCTCTTCTGTAGTATTTAACGTAGTATTACTTGACTCTTCAGTAGTATTCAACGAGGACGTCGTATCATTGCATTTTTCAAGTTTATCATCTTCAATTTTTAAGTTTGATTTCATTTGTGTTAAAATTCCTCGTCTGTCTTCACGCACATTTATATATACGTTATGTGCATTTCATTTCTGATTCAAAGAATTACTAATATCATCCCATACTTTCGAAGTATATGCTGGTAAGTTCCTATCTTTTAAAAGCGCATCACTGAACATTTCGAGAGCTGCTACAGCTTCGTCCACTGATACAGCACAAACAGGTGCCATCTGTAAAAGGATTAAAAGGATAGATGTAAAAAATTTCATGAGCCAGTATTAGGTACTCTGAAACACCTTGTATAACTGTAAATTATTTATTTTTATAAAGAATTTATAAGAAACTCTATTTTTATAAGAAAGAGAGGAAATATTGAGAGAAAGAAGGACTGCATAAGGAAGTAGCAAGAGAAAATAAATTCCAAGAAAATTATTGTTAGAAAAATAGTAAAATCTATAATACACACACACAAATCTATAATCTGAGAAATAAAAAAAAAACAAATCTATGCGTTCCTAACATTTTATTCTAAAATCAGTTCAAATAGTATGTACAATATAAAAATAGTTTATTATCTAAAGTTACATTTGTATACGCTCTTATTTTTATGAAGATTGTAATATTGTATATTTAAAAAAATGAATATCTTTACAATGTTTTTAATTATGATTAAAGATAAAATAACATGTATAAACAATTAATCTCGAACAGGTTTAACCTTACATCAGAAAACTATTGACCACTTTTTCACTTTATATATATTTTATCAAGTGAATCATTAAATTTGAAATTTTTATACTAACAATAAGTAAAACAAATTAGAACTACTTTATGTGCAATAATGTAATATTGTATAAAGTATCACGACACCAATATGATTACAATATTAATAACAACATGCCCCAGGTTATTAATACGTCCACTCTGCTATCTGAGTTTTAATATCATATTTTGTTTACCTTATTAATAAATGGATTATTATTTAAAATTTATAAGTTTCTCCAATAAGAATAAATAAAAGAAGACAATTATATAATGCATATGCCACATAAACATACACAATCAGAGAGAGTCACATACAAATGCTCGCATAACCACATTTATCTATGCCATAGACTTTAAAAAGTCTATAAGAAGTCTATGGTAGCGACATAATTCGCGATGTAAATCGCGATTTATATTGCGAATTATGTCGCTGCCATAGGCTTCGTGATATAAATCGCAAATTAAATCGCAAATTATGTCGCTACCATAGACATGTTATAGACTTTTTAAAGTCTATGGCAAAGATAAATGAGGTTATCACTTGCATGTGACTCTCTCTGATTGTGTTGCTAGCTTTATGTTTATGTTGCATATGCATTATATAATTGTCTTCTTTTATTTATTCTTATTAGAGAAACTTATAAATTTTAAATAATAATCCATTTATTAATAAGGTAAACAAAATATGATATTAAAACTCAGATAGCAGAGTGGACGTATTAATAACCTGGGGCATGTTGTTATTAATATTGTAATCATGTTGGTGTCGTGATACTTTATACAATATTACATTATTGCACATAAAGTAGTTCTAATTTGTTTTACTTATTGTTAGTATAAAAATTTCAAATGTAATGATTCACTTGATAAAATATATATAAAGTGAAGAAGTGGTCAATAGTTTTCTGATCTGGGGTTAAGAAATGGAATAAGCTAACGATTGGTCGAGGTACTTTAGCTTTCTGCTCTGATTGTTCAGTTTTGTTTGTAACTCTATTCTTACCTGAACATGATGAGAAAATAATATGGCATTCCACAGAGGTAGTAATTTACTCAACAGAATCGATCCGCATTCTAACAAGGCCTCTAATAAGCTTAAGAAATGCAAGTTAAGCATTTCAGAGAGCTAAAAATAAAATTGTCTTTTCATGTCGTTACCTCAAGCTTATTTCAAATGTATCAATTTCGGATAGGTAGAACTCTAAATCAAACAACATCGAGAATTGCACTCACAGCTTTCGAGTACAAGGCGAGTTGCAAAATGCATGGCGTTATCTTGCCCCAAAATTCTAGTAAGATATTCATGGTGACATTGTGACTCCCACTGTTTGTTGCGTTATTCTTCGACATTTCTTCCAAATACATCGTCCAAAGCTGAGATTGTAATATTATGCAAATCAATAGAAACTATGAATATATAATATTTAATCATATGTAACAATCAAACGTATTACAATGTAAGATATAAATACCTTCGGTTGCGCCAACGGTACCGTGCAATGGGAATGACTGTTATTGTTGCCAGTGCACATTGCTATGTGCGTAAGCGATCCCAGTAACAGCCAGGATAAGAGTCTGATATGGCCGATACAATCGACGTATTCACGAGCTCTAAAATGTTGATGGAAAAAAATCACGTTCAATTAGCTTCGATAATTAATTAAATAACATATTATTAATGGCAGAAAATGCAAAAGAGATGAGTAATAGCCGAGGTAATAGCGATAAAAAATAGTCTACCCTTGCTGTATAGATGGTGCAGTGTACAACCATGACAAGTAACGCGCGACGGCTCTGTTCTCTCTTTTGTCGCCTCTTGTAATTTCTAAAGCTACGTATTGAGCAAGGCCACACTTTAACATCCCGCCTATCGTGTCCTCGTTTAATCCCGCCTGTATACCTTTGTTATAACTCTGAACAAAGAGAAGTCCTTTAAGTAAACTTCGCAGAAACTTATTAACTAGCGATTGGTTTGACATACATGTGTCAGATGCACTACCTTGATCTTGCTTAAAGTATGAAAATCAGTTAAAAATTCGAGGATATCCGATAACTGATTCTTTAAAGATTCAGAGGCATTTGTGTTGTAGATCGGCGACATGTCTGTTTGAATATTATTTTCTATCGTAACGACACTATTATTAGGCAAGGATCCTCCAATATCCTACGTTAATCACATTATTATTATTAATATATCTCTTCAATTTATCAATTTTTAATTATAGGATAATTAAATCTAATAGGATAATTATATCTAAAGTTTACACAAAAAACCTTAACGTACATCATAAATATTTAGATTACTTACTTGGAGCACAAACTGAAGTAGTAACAAAAAATTAGAGTCTAGTATTGTAATTTTAAATTTAATGGCCTGCATTAACTCGAATACAATCGTTCTCCCAAAGATGTGTTTGTCACGATCACGAGTAAACTTTTATGGCACAAGCAGCATAAGTCCGTTAAATAATTGTATTGCAACGATGTGTTTTGTATAGCGTAACTTAATACTTTGGAGAATGGATCCAGCATTCCCTAAAATAAATACTATTGATATACAACACTAATTCAAGAAGAAAAGAAAATCTCATAATTTTATTGAATAAAGTACCTTTGATTGTTGAATTCCTGGAACCTTTAATATCGAAATTATAATTCGCAAGAGAGGAGTGATATCATCAATAGAAGGAAGCATAAGAACGAGTCTTCAAAATAATCCATCGAATTGCGTCAGCAGTCCACTCCACGTGGCCGTATTACATACTCGCAATACTTGCAATAATATCATATTTTGTTTACCTTATTAATAAATGGATTATTATTTAAAATTCATAAGTTTCTCCAATAAGAATAAATACAAGAAGACAATTATATATGCATATGCAACATAAAATCTAGCAACACAATCAGAGAGAGTCACATATGCAAGTGATAACCTCACTTATCTATGCCATAGACTTTAAAAAGTCTTATAAGATGTCTATTGGTAGCGACATAATTCGCGATGGAAGATTTATTACTTGAAGGGACCTCAAATTGGCGGAGAAGGCTAGCCATGCACGAAATAAAAATTGGTGATTTTGAACCTCCTTTTTTGTATGAATCATCTGTACTTCGTAAAGTGAAGCAAGAATATCACGATAAAACTTTAGATGTTGGTCCAAAAGATGGGAAAGATCCAATTTACACTATAAGAAAAATGAAGCATACATCTTCGTACTGCGGTAGCATACATGAAATCACCATAGATAAAGTTTGTGTGCATTATAGAACTCCAATGCAAATGCATGTATACAAAGAATATTGCCGGAAAAGAACATATAGGAGAATTGCTATGGACGCAACAGGAAGTTTTGTCTCGAAGATTCAAATTGCAAATGGTTTACACAGTGGCCACATATTTTTATATGTCATTGTTGTAAATATTGATGGGTTAATAATGCCAGTTCATGAAATGATCTCTGAGAAACATGATACCAATTCGATAGAATATTGGATTAAAGAATGGTTACGTATGGGTGCAACCAAACCAGAAGAAGCAATTTCTGATTATTCGAGAGCTTTCTTAGGTGCAATGACATTTGCTTTTAACCGAATGACTATTAAAGAATATGTTTCATCATGCTTCTCTGCCATTAATGGTCACAATACCAAAATCTTTGAAATTAGTCGGCCAGCAGATACATACATAATAGTTGATGTTGCCCATTTGGTTAAACTTGTTTGCCGTTGGAAATGTTTTGATAAAAAACCTCCAGAAATAAAGGAATTTTTTGTAAGATGCGTTGCACTTATAATATGTTGCCAGTCATTCAAAAAATTTGAATCTATCTTATTGCTCACATTAACTGTCAGTATTCAACAATACGAAGGATGTTATAGTACAGGAATGCCTTCACCAGCAGAAGAAGCTAAAAAAGAATTAGACAATCATATTGCAACTGAAATTCACCATACAAGTCTTGATATTGACCATGTAGAAGACACTGACAGAGAAGAATATATTTTCAAGAATGTAAAAAATCCTATGCGTGCAGACAAATTTAGCAAGATACATTTACGATCTATTGACGGAACTATGAAGATAGCATCTGCTGCTATTGTAACTTCTAATATAAATGATACAAACAATAATATTATGAGTAATAATCGCAATAACAATAATATAAGTACTAATAATACGGACAGTAATATTAATAAAGAAATTAATAAAAACGAAGATATGCATCAATTTGAAAATTGGATGAATAAAGGTAAAACTGAAATACATTTATTACAACATAATGAAGAAAACAATGAAAATAATTTATCGAAACATACAAAGTCACCTAATGCACATAGCATAGACGCATATAACAATATCGCTGTAATGTGGACAAATCTCACAAAAGATCGACCATGTATCAATAAAATTTCTGAATGTTCCTCACATGAATGTCAAAAAGAGATAAATGATATATCGGTACTTGGTGTTAATCATCAATTAATTCAAGAAAAGGGATTCATGTACATAGAAGAAGCACTTCACTACAATTTCCAAATAAAGAATGTCAAATGCCAACGATCGGAATGTCTTGGACGTCGCACTGAATATGTTGAATTTAACTTACATCTATATATTGAACTTGACATTCGAGTATCTTCGAATGCTAGGAGAGGCATGACTTGTCAATTAAAAGATTTTCCAGTAACAATAAATGTTCTAAAACAGGAATATAGGTACGACAAACTTTTGCAATTTTTATTTTTTTTTAAATCTGTTTTCAATATACAAAATTTATAAAGAAACTCTTAGTCTTATTATACTTGTTATAAATAAGAAATAAAATATATTTAACTTTATTATATATACATATATAATAATAATTTTATTAAAGCAACTTTTGAATATAAATTATCTATGACAATAGAATACGGATGACAATAGAAAACATTAATAGAAAAAAATAATGAAATACGCAATAAATTTGAACATCCTCTAAGATGACTCTATTCTTGCTAGTACAATAATATGCCTGCAATGCACATTTGCAAATAAAACTCCACGTTTTCTTCCTTTTCTTTACATAAATCAATTATTTAAATTATTTTACATAAAAAATATTAAATATATAAAAATTGTTTGTATGTACACGTAGATGCATATAATTTATAATTAAAAAGTATATTTTTTATATTGATATTGTACTTTTAGCGAGTATATTTCTATTTAAAAAAAGTTAGCAAGCATAATTTTTTTTGAAGGTGTAGCTATATAAATTTTGTAATTTCTTTTTACACTCACTCACTGTACATTGATCATTTATTGCTTTATATTGAACTTTCAGATTGGCAGGTGTAATAGGATATACTAGTAAACATTATATTGCATATGCAAGAAGAATACACGGTGCATGGAGTATATATAATAATCTAATGAACTCAGTACAATACTGTAATCAAGAACATAAGATAGAACCGCATGGAGCAATATATGTAATAAGTTCGAAAAAATAAACACAGGTATGTATATTTACATAACAATGCGTGCAAATAAAAATTTCCTTTCTTTACATAAATTACTTAATTAAATTATTTTACATAAAAAATATTAAATATGTAAAAATTGTTTGTACATGTAGATGCATATAATTTATAATTAAAAAGACTATTTTTTTCATGTTTCTCTAAACTTTTTGATATTATACCTTTAGCAAGTATATTTATATTTAAAAAAAAGTTAATAAACATAATTTTTTTTGAAGGTGTGCTGATATAAATTTTGTAATTTCTCTTTACACCCACTTACTGTACATTGATCATTCATTGCTTTATATTGAATTTTCAGATTGGCAGGTGTAATGGGATATAATAATAAATGTTATATTGCATATGCAAGAAGAACACATGACGCATGGAATATATATAATGGTCTAATAAACTTAGTACAATGCTGTAATCAAGAACCTAAGATAAAACCGCATGGAGCAATATATAGATATATAATATATAATATGTATAGATATATATATATATATATATATATATATATATATATATATATATATGTATTATAATACATATAAGTTTGAAAAAATACGTATTGTATTAAAAGTATGTATATTTATATAAAAATGTGTGTAAATATACAAACTATAACAAATAAATCTTATTTTATAATAAACAGTAAATAAATAAGACACGAAGGAATGGACTACCAAACGTCAGTACGCGACCACCAAACGAATGGTTACAGTTATGTTGATATATGCAGTCTGGAAAGCCGAGTTTTATAACAGGGGGGGGGGGGGGGGCTAACTTCACGCGCGTATGTCGTTTTTTCGTAATATTAATTACAGCTTTGACTACCAATCATCGGGAATGGACTACCAAACGTCAGTACGCGACCACCAAACGAATGCTTACAGTTATTTTGATATTGTATACAGTCTGGGAAGCCGAGTTTTATAACAGGGGGGGCTAACTTCACGCGCGTATGTCGTTTTTTCGTATTCGTAATGGTAGCATTGACTACCAATCATCGGGAATGGACTACCAAACGTCAGTACGCGACCACCAAACGAATGGTTACAGTTATTTTGATATATGCAGTCTGGAAAGCCGAGTTTTATAACAGGGGGGGGGGGCTAACTTCACGCTCGTATGTCTTATTTTCGTATTATTAATTACAGCTTTGATTACCAATCATCGGGAATGGACTACCAAACGTCAGTACGCGACCACCAAACGAATGGTTACAGTTATTTTGATATATACAGTCTGGAAAGCCGAGTTTTATAAGAGGGGGGGCTAACTTCACGCGCGTATGTCGTTTTTTCGTATTAGTAATGGTAGCTTTGACTACCAAACGTCGGGAATGGACTACCAAACACCACCAAACGACCACCAAACGAATGGTAATAGTAGTTATTAAATTTTCAGTGGTGGGGGGGCCATCTTCACCCAGCTTAGCATCGTGGGCACAAGGCTTGACAGGCATGACAGGTTTCCTAACCTTACACAATATGAATTTTAAGGCTGATATCACATTTGTCGTATGACCATTTCTAATGCATATTGATTGGCTGCAGGAAAAGTCAATTTTATATCACACATCTTGATCAAAATTACAAAACGGTTGAAAATTAGTGGACAAATGTAAATTCATCTTTAAATGTAATATTCTGAAAGGTTAGGATATCTGTCATGCTGATGTATACCCTATGTCGCATGCAAAGTTCTAGCATAGTCAATATATTGTTATTCCATTTAATGGGAGATGATTTATTTTATATACTAATGTCATTAGTATAGGGTATACATCAGCATGACAGATATTCTAACCTTTCAGAATAATACATTTAAAGATGAATTTACATTTGTCCACTAATTTTCAACCGTTTTGTAATTTTGATCAAGATGTGTGATATAAAATCGACTTCCCCTGCAGCCAATCAATATGCATTAGAAATGGTCATACGACAAATGTGATATCAGCCTTAAAAGTCATATTCTGTAAGGTTAAAACCTGTCATGCTTGTCAGACATACAGTATGTTCCATGAGCGAAAGTTTGCAGTAATCAGAATATTGTTATCCCATTTAATGATAAATGGTTTTTTCAAAGTGCCTATTACTCCGTGTATTAATGTTGTCATAGCAGTATTACCTACATTCTGAAATTCTATTATCTTGTTGAAACAACGATTCTCTTTTAACAACGGAGTACAAACGGCATTAGTTATTGCAATATGTGTTAAACTCATTGCTTTATGGATTATTGAGGCAATATGTTTGCCACGTACTGCAATAATTAATGTAACCGTTTATACGTAAGAGTCAATCTCGTTGTTTCAATAAGTTGAAGGATCTTTATTAAGTGTCAAATTCTATATAGGAAAACTCTGTGAAGAATACATTAGTCTAATGTATTCTTCACAGAGTTTTCCTATATAGAATTTGACACTTAATAAAGATCCTTCAACTTATTGAAACAACGAGATTGACTCTTACGTATAAACGGTTACATTAATTATTGCAGTACGAGGCAAACATATTGCCTCAATAATCCATAAAGCAATGAGTTTAACACATATTGCAATAACTAATGCAATCCGTTTGTACTCCGTTGTAAAAAGAGAATCGTTGTTTTAATAAGATAATAGAATTTCAGAATGTAGGTAATACTGCTATGACAACATTAATACAGGGAGTAATAGGCACTTTAAAAAAACCATTTATCATTAAATGGGATAACAATGTACTGATTATTGCAAACTTTCGCTCATGGAACATACTGTATGTCTGACAGGCATGACAGGTTTCCTAACCTTACAAAATATGACTTTCAAGGCTGATATCACATTTGTCGTATGACCATTTCTAATGCATATTTATTGGCTGCAGGGGAAGCCGATTTTATATCACACATCTTGATCAAAATTACAAAACGGTTGAAAATTAATGGACAAATGTAAATTCATCTTTAAATGTAATATTCTGAAAGGTTAGAATATCTGTCATGCTGATGTATACCCTATGTGCCAATTAAATATATATTATATCGAAAAATAACTATTGTTCTTTTAAAAAATGTATTCCCATTAAAGTGAAAAAATTAATATAAAATGTGAAAAATTTTAGTAAAAAGAACTTGACGCTGCTAAACATAATAGTATATATTAATGAAACAATTTCTATAAATGGAAAAAGTACTTTAAATTAATGTGTGAAAGTCTACATTCACATTGTAATTATTAATTTAATATTTTAAATTAGTTATTTATTGCTTCCAAATATTTCAAAATTTGGCAGCGCCAAGTTTTTTTCACTAAAATTTTTCACATTTTATATTAATTTTTTCACTTTAATGGGAATACATTTTTTAAAAGAACAATAGTTATTTTTCGATATAATATATATTTAATTGGCGCATAATTTAAAGATATCATTTCTTTTTTTTGTAATAAATATATTACTTCGATTTTTTCAAGGTAAATATATTACTTTGGTTTTTTTAAGGTAAAGATATTACTTGGATTTTTTCGAGGTACAAAGATAACTACTTCGATTTTTTCAAGGTACACCACGCGTGCTTGGCGTCTTTTTTTTACCTTTTTGTAAAAGGTAATTTTGTACGGATATCACCCCTTTTTGTTATAGATACATCAAACGCCATAATGTCTATCGACATCGACATTTATGTCTGATAAAATCAAATGTAAATATTTTTTGTATTATAACTTACAAGAATTATATCTGAGAGTTTGACATCCTTAAATGTGCAGTGTAGTTTGTATAAATTTATAAATCATTAAAAAAATTAAGACAAAATATGAATATATTAGGCAAAGTCAAATTTGTCGAGAGCATTATGCATTATGCACTGCATTATGCAGTGTTTGCTATAAATAAATTGTGTCGAAAGAAAAACAGATTTGATACAGAATTTGGCATGTACGATGTTATTGGCAGAATGTCATAGTAGATAATATATGTATAGTAAAGTTTGTTAACAAAATAAGGCAATTAATAATTTATAATACAAACTACACTGCACATTTAATTAAAGATGTCACTGCAGATATAATTTTTGTGTTATATACAAAATATAATACAAAAAATATTTAGACTTAATTTTATCAGATATATTTGATAGTCATTATTAGAGAAAAAGAGAGAGAGAGAGAGAGAGAGAACGCGAGCGGGGAACGCGAGCGTGACCGCGAGAAAGAGCAATACGTACGATAGATATAACTTCGCGACCCTCGCACAGGGTGTATCCCAGGAACCAGCCATCCGCAAGGCGCGAACTCTGTCACTCCAGCACTGCACTTCGTTCGGAGTGTTCGGACGCGACGACGCGGACGGAATATTTCTCGACGACGCGGACGTCTAAAGCGGCCCATAATATGTACGAGTTTGATTCGCGAGCCGGACTCAAACGTTTTTCACCACACACACACTCCCGCATAGTCCCGAAATTTGGCTCGTCGGACGCCGGCCGGTCTCGTAACATCTCACCCACGATATTGTTTACGAAAGCTTCTTTGCTTACGACCTCGATCGCAGCGTTACGATAGATGTAGACGCACCTTAAGGTGCGATCTATCGTAAATGATTATCGTAAGCTCTTTACGTCCACTTACGACGATCGCAATGCTCGTCGTGGCAGTTATCGTAACCTCATCGTTGAGTTGATTCAACTTGAACTCTGACGATTACAACGCTTGTCTAGCGTTACAACAGTAACCTAATCTGTCAGCCTTCTCGACGCGCAAAGAAAAGTGTGTTTATATGATATATTAACATAGATATATTGTTTACGAGAGTTTCTTTGTTTACGACCACGATCGCAGCGTTACCATATATGTAGGCGCACCTTTAATAATTCATACGATAACTCACGACGAACGTTACGATCGTCGTAATGAGCTTACGATCCATCGTAACGCTGCGATCGTGATCGTAAGCAAAGAAGCTGTCGTAAACAATATATCTATGTTAATATATCTAACTGTAAACACACTTTTCTTCGCGCGTCGAGAAGACTGACATGTTAAATTATACTGTTGTAACGCTAGACAAGTGTCACAATCTTCCGAGTTCAAGTTGAGTCAACTCATATAATGAGGTTACGATAGCTGTCGAGCGTTACAATCGTTGTAAGGAACTTAACATTACGATAAATGTAAACGCAGCCTCGCGCACCAACTAACGTACACGTCAGTCACGTCACTGCACATAAACATGCTGTCTCTTTCGTTGTCATGGAGACGCTCGAGACTGGCAATATCGCTCTCTCGCTCTCTCTCGCGAACGCGATTTATTTATTTATCGGCGAGCCTGACTTGAACGTTTTTCACTACACACACACTCCCGAATCGCGCAAAGCCCGAGTCGATCCAGCCGCGTAGGTTATCTCGCTCCGCGCTGTCATACACCGCCGGGCCGCGGGGCGCCGGAGGTGCGACTGCACTCAGTACACCAAGTGCACCGCTGGCGACACTTTGTTGCTCTAAAATGGAAAATAGCGCCATTAACGTCAAGATTGTGAAAGTGACGCGCTACCCCTGGCGCCACGGCGCGCCGTGGCGAGAGTGTGAAAGTCACGATCTGGGACGACGATGACGTATCTTAATTGAAAATTTCACACTTTATCCTATGCATCGTAATATCTCCGCTCGTAGGGCACGTAGCGGAAAAATAAAAACACTTTTCTTATATAAATTTGGTCCAAGCTTTACGATAAGCCTAGTTAGAACTTGATCCGTTCACTGGTTATCGAGATCTAAAAATCTCGGGTACTCGCAACTCGTCGCGTCGCGTACATAGAGCCACGGCTGTCCGCTCCGCGCGTACTTGGCGCAAGACACTACCGTGTCTCTTGATGTCGCATGCAAAGTTCTAGCATAGTCAATATATTGTTATTCCATTTAATGGGAGATGATTTATTTTATATACTAATGTCATTATAGTATAGGGTATACATCAGCATGACAGATATCCTAACCTTTCAGAATATTACATTTAAAGACGAATTTACATTTGTCCACTAATTTTCAACCGTTTTGTAATTTTGATCAAGATGTGTGATATAAAATCGACTTCCCCTGCAGCCAATCAATATGCATTAGAAATGGTCATACGACAAATGTGATATCAGCTTTAAGGGGATCCTAAAGTGACAGGCAAACTCCAACGTGACAGCGCCACGATCTAGCACGGAACTAAAAATAATCGATAATTTCGATCGTTTACTATGTTTTCTGTGTTACCGTGCTATACCTGTCCTTGTCTAACGGATACCTTTACGATATATCTGTCCTTGTCAGATTGCAGGCAGCGCCATCTCTGACAAGATCCGGACACTACTGTTTCACGCAACACTGCTCTTCTTGTCATTCAGCTTGTGTATTTGCATTTGTAAAATTTGTGCGGATAAATCTTTTTTTCTACGCTTTGAATCTTAGTTCTACTTGCATGATATTGTTCCTACATGTTGGGCGCTCCATAGGGCGCTCTAGGACCCTTTTGCATGAATCAATTGTACAATTTTTGTAATCATCGATTATTGTCGTTAGGTGACAGCTGTACGTGCCAAAAATAAATGAGATTCTTAACTTTATTTCGATTTTGACAAATACTCGTCTAGAGCGCCCTTCATTTTTATGCGTACTTTAATTGTGTAAAAAAGTTTTTCGATTCTATAAAGCCAATTCAAAGATTTATCCGCCCAAAGAAAAAAGGGTAAAACAGAGTTCTACAGACGACTTTAGGATCCCCTTGAAAGTCATATTCTGTAAGGTTGAAACCTGTCATGCCTGTCAGACATACAGTATGTTCCATGAGCGAAAGTTTGCAATAATCAGTATATTGTTATCCCATTTAATGATAAATGGTTTCTTCACAGTGCCTATTACTCCCTATATTAATGTTGTCATAGCAGTATTACCTACATTCTGAAATTCTATTATCTTATTGAAACAACGATTCTCTTTTAACAACGGATTACAAACGGATTGCATTAGTTATTGCAATATGTGTTAAACTCATTGCTTTATGGATTATTGAGGCAATATGTTTGCCACGTACTGCAATAACTAATGCAATCCGTTTGTACTCCGTTGTTAAAAGAAAATCGTTGTTTTAATAAGATCATAGAATTTCAGAATGTAGGTAATACTTCTATGACAACATTAATATATGGATCAATAGGCTCTTTGAAGAAACCATTTATCATTAAATGGGATAACAATGTACTGATTATTGCAAACTTTCGCTCATGGAACATACTGTATGTCTGACAGGCATGACAGGTTTCCTAACCTTACAGAATATGACTTTTAAGGCTGATATCACATTTGTCGTATGACCATTTTTAAATGCATATTGATTGGCTGCAGGGGAAGTCGATTGTATATCAAACATCTTGATCAAAATTACAAAACGGTTGAAAATTAGTGGACAAATGTAAATTCATCTTTAAATGTAAAATTCTGATCGGTTAGGATATCTGTCACGCCAATGTATATCCTATGTCGCATGCGAAGTTCTAGCAGAGTCAAACTATTGCTATTCCATTTAACGGGAGATGATTTATTTTCTATACTAATGTCTTCTTCACAGAATTTTCCAATATACAATAGAATTTGACACTTAATAAAAATCCTTCGACTTATTGAAACAACGAGAATCTTACGTATAAACGGTTACATTAATTATTGCAGTACGTGGCAAACTTATTGCCTCTATAATCCATAAAGCAATGAACGTTTAACTCATATTGCAATAAGTAATGCAATCCGTTTGTACTCGTTGTTAAAAGAGATTCGTTGTTTCAATAAGATCATAGAATTTCAAAATGTAGGTACTACTGCTATGACAACATTAATATATGGATCAATAGGCTCTTTGAAGAAACCATTTATCATTAAATGGGATAACAATGTACTGATTATTGCAAACTTTCGCTCCTGGAACATACTGTATGTCTGACAGGCATGACAGGTTTCCTAACCTTATAGAATATGACTTTTAAGGCTGATATCACATTTGTCGTATGACCATTTTTAATGCATATTGATTGGCTGCAGGGGAAGTCGATTGTATATCACACATCTTGATCAAAATTACAAAATGGTTGAAAATTAGTGGACAAATGTAAATTCATCTTTAAATGTAAAATTCTGAAAGGTTAGGATATCTGTCACGCCAATGTATATCCTATGTCGCATGCGAAGTTCTAGCAGAGTCAAACTATTGTTATTCCATTTAATGGGAGATGATTTATTTTCTATACTAATGTCTTCTTCACAGAATTTTTCAATATACAATAGAATTTGACACTTAATAAAAATCCTTCGACTTATTGAAACAACGAGACTCTTACGTATAAACGGTTACATTAATTATTGCAGTACGTGGCAAACTTATTGCCTCTATAATCCATAAAGCAATGAACGTTTAACACATATTGCAATAAGTAATGCAATCCGTTTGTACTCGTTGTTAAAAGAGATTCGTTGTTTCAATAAGATCATAGAATTTCAGAATGTAGGTAATACTGCTATGACAACATTAATATATGGATCAATATCAATAGGCTCTTTGAAGAAACTATTTATCATTAAATGGGATAACAATGTACTGATTATTGCAAAATTTCGCTCGTGGAACATACTGTATGTCTGACAAGCACGACAGGTTTTCTAACCTTACAGAATATTAGCGTAATCGACTGGATGGAATCCAATCCAGGTTCTACCCGGTTACAAGCGAATGCGATCATCTATTGGTCGATTCGCCCAGGCTCGTCCGCGTTGACCAATAGACGCTCGTAACTGTGTTGAACCTGGATGTGGTTCCATCCAGTCGATTACGCCATATGACTTTAAGTTGATGTTAAAAATTGTAGTATGACAAACTTAACCCTTACGAAAAAGTAGTACTAGCAATCAGTACTCAGTACTGAGTGATCAGTACTCGTAGTATTGAGAGTATTAGTATGTTAATACTCATGAATACTGCAGAATGGTCAGTACTGTGTCTATCAGTGCTTACAGTACTGGCAGTACTACAAGCAATAATACTCATTAGTACTTCAAAGTATTGAAGTGGTATCTGTACTTTATTAGATTAATATTCGGAGTACTATCATGATAGTACTGCCAGTACTGTAAGAACTAATAGGCACAGTACTGACCATTCTGCAATATTCATGAGTATTAACATACTAAACTATCAATACTGCAGCGCGAGAAACGATAACACTCGTCAGTACTCTAAAATTTTTAAACATATATTTTGTAAACTTAAGGCAATTATATCTACATTTATATGATATTACGTAATTATATTCGTCATATAAGTCATATAAGTCATATGATTCTTTTCAAATATTTGTTTCTATATATGTTACTCTATACAATTAAAAAGTAATACCAAAATTTTAATAAACTAATAACTTTTTAAGATCTATTAGTATATATAATATAACAAATTCAATCATTTGTGGTCTAAACATAAAAAAAATTGAACACGTTGTTTTACAACACTGTATAAAAATTTACAAGCAAAATTATAATACAGCATATAAAATTATAGTACAAGTTTGGATCTGACTGCACATAGTAATGTTAAAGAGAAAAAAACCTAATTTTTTCTTTTCAACATATTACTATGTGAAAAAACCTACTTTTTTTTCTCTTCAACATTATTATGTGCAGTCAGATCCGAACTTGTACTATAATTTTATATTTGCATCATAATTTTACTTATAAATTTTTATACAGTGTTGTAAAACGTGTTCAATTTTTTTATATTTAGACTTAACAAATGTTTGAATTTGTTATATTATATATGTATACTAATAGATCTTAAAAAGTTATTAGTTTATTAAAATTTTGATATTACTTTTTAATTGTATAGAGTAACATATATAAAAACAATTATTTGAAAAAAATCGTATGACATAATTAAGTAATATCATATAAATGTAGATATAATTGCCTTAAGTTTACAAAATATATGTTGAAAAATTTTAGAGTACTGACGTGTGTTACCGTTTCTCGCGCCGCAGTATTGATAATTTAGTATGTTAATACTCATGAATATTGCAGAATGGTCAGTACTGCCTATTAGTTGTTACAGTACTGGCAGTACTATCATGATAGTACTCCGAATATTAGTCTGATAAAGTACTGATACCATTTCAATACTTTGAAGTACTAATAAGTATTATTGCTTGTAGTACTGCCAGTACTGTAAGTACTGATAGACACAGTACTAACTAATCCGCAGACATATGTAGACAATATATAACCCTTTCATCAAATTAAGAAATAGTCTATCACGTAAGGCAGTCGGCTCACGATCCAGAGGTCCCGAGTTCGAATCCCACGAAAGTTAAGTGTTTTTTAAATACGAGAAACATTCAATAAATAACAAAAAGCTAATTTTCAAGTGAAATTTTCATAAGCTGCATCTTAAGAAACAGTTAAAAAATAGTAATAAAATTTCGAAATGAATATATAGATGTAATTTTTTTTATGTTGTATGAATGAATACTAGATGAGTATTGGATGAGTATTTGGGAGAGTACTTAATGAGCAGTGAATGAGTATTGGATGAGTACTGGAAAGAGTACTGACGAAGCACTGACTACACAGTACTTTCGAGATCAGTATGGTCGAATTTAGTAGTACTTTGAGTATTTAAATCTCCAGTACTTTTACCAATACTTCTTCCAGTATTAAAATCAGTACTACTTTTTCATAAGGGAAGCCCCTTGCACAATGCTAGGCAACAGGCAATAGGAACAGGGAACAGAAATCAGAAACCTTTTATTTATGCAGAATAGACGATGACACAGGCAATAGACACAGAATTTCCGTCACGTTGGAAATTCTGTGCCTATTGCCTATTGCCAACCAATCATATCGTTCGAATTTTTTAGGTTTGTATTGACGAATTTGAGGTTATTTCCTGTTCCTATTGCCTGTTGCCTAGCATTGTGCAAGAGCCTTAAGTTTGTCATACTACAATTTTTGATGCATATTTATTGGTTGCAAGTGGTCCTATTGTAGATTGACCCTGAGTGCTCAGTGATTTTTTATTACGATTGGTTTTTGCACTTACTTCCATTGAAGAACTAAAGGCAAGAACCAATTGCGTTAAAGAATCACTGCGCGGAAAGTTGCTGACTTGCGCGATTTGAAGCGACACGAGAGACTCGTTGTCCGTTGCTCTGGGAAAAATAAATACGGTTAACCCATTTTGGGATTCAGGATTAGTAATCAAATTATTTGGATTGCTCGTAACTTTATTTTTACGTAACCTTGTATTTAGACTAGAAATACGTCATCAAAATGATGACGTCAGAGGAATAGTATCAGTTATAAAACCTAAAAATTGACTTAAGCAAGTGTGATTGTTGGTTATGAGAAGACATCTCGAGTCCTCCAAATACAGTTATATCATCGAATTGCTGTAGCAGTAATTGCACATCTCAGTTAGACAACGACGATGAGAGCATCCAGTAACCTTATTTAAGGAATACGTAAATGAAGACACCGACTAGTCTTATAAGAAATTTGAGTTGTAACTTACCTACTATCTGAAATACCTAACTAAAGAATCAGGTAATGTAAGCAAAAATTTGAGTTACGGCTAAACTAAAAAAAAAAAAAAAAGAATTTTTATTTGTAAATTGTTCTTATTTTTTCTATTTTTAAGTTAATCTGTATTCATGGTTTCGCATATATTCTATTTTATTATTTACAATTACGCATTGTTTTACAATTTTTGTATACGCACGCATTGACGGGATTCGAACCTAAGTAACCTATAAGATTCCGGAATGGTAGTCTAGTACGCTAACGCTGAGCTAATGATCTATTTTACTGTAACTCTTCTAAAACTTATATTTCTGTTCTCGAACAACCACAATTCAGAGTTATATAGAATATGAATATGAGTTAAGGTAATACAAGATGAAAACAAGAACTAACAGGCACAGCGAGACATTGATTGCGTAACGGCAGAGTAAGGAACTTATAATTTTAAAATAGATATGTCGGTAATCTGAAATCAGAAATTGATAATTCCGAAATAGGTATGTTTAATCTGTAATCACGATTACGGATTTCGTAACCGTGATTTCAGGTTAAGCATAATTCAGAAATAGGTATGTTTAATCTGAAATTACGGTTGCGGAATCCGTAAGGACTTTTCAGATTAAACATACCTATTTCTGAATTATCAATTCCTGATTTCAGATTACCGATATATCTATTTTAGATAACGGATTACTGATTTTTGAATAGTCAAGTTGAAAACAGAGTTGTAACTCAAACTTTTCCATAAAACACATTTCGAGTTAACAACCACAATTCAATTTCACTCTTCTAATTTTTAAATTTTACATCCACAAATTTGGGTTATACAAATAATGTTAATTTTAATTTGGTTAACCAAGTTATGTAGGTTATGAACATGAGTTAAGGTAATCGCATTTGTAAGATGATTAACTCAACTTTCCACCGACAACTGACATTTGCAAAAACGTAATTCAGATTTAGAGATACGTTCCGTCCTCATCTGTGACGTCACAGTTCTCTTTTAAGCGAAATTTATGGTTAACCCCGCGTAACTCAAAATCGGAATTAACTATTCTATCTATGTCAAAGATGTTTAAGTTATACTAGTCAATTTTTTCAATTAGTTCTGTCGATATTCAGTTACGCAAAAATAAATTGAACTTATTGGGCACTAACCCAAATGCTAAGTTGCTTAACTACAAAAATAACGGTCAAAATTTCTCCCAGAGTGAGTATATAGCTTTCTCGAATAGTTACCTCGGCATAGATCTAGAAATCTAATCCAATTAGCGCAAAGCTTACTAAGCGCGATTCAGAGAAGCGGGTTCTTTACTTTTTATGTACTGTGACGTGACGGTTCGCCGCGCGTGGCAGCTCCCCGCCGCCGTCACAAGGCGCGGGTGCGCGCCCGCGGACGAGCCAGGGGAGCGACCGCGAAATCTCCAGGGGGCCTCTCGAGATCCCGGAAGGGCATATTATTTATTTCTTTTTTTTGTATTTTTGTATAAAACTTGGCACCTCGCCGAAACCCCACGGAAGAACCACGACGAGGAGCGCGGAATTCCACAGCCGGATAGAGGGAAGGAGCGACGCGAGAGACAGCGGGACAGGACGACAGCCGTATTGAGGGAGCACGCGACAAACACGCGCGGCCCGCAGGGTCGACAAAGCCGAAACAGGCCCGGGGTCTTCGAAGGAAGACTCGGACCCCCGGGATCCGCCTCCGGAACATCCGAGCGAGCCCGGGACGCCTGGCCAGCGTTCTCGAGGTCCGCGGAGGAGGCCCGCCCGCAAGCGGAAGCCACCCGAGCGCCCGGTGCACCGAGCAAAAGGGGGGCTGGAAAATCAAGGAAACTCGGGAGGGTGCCATGGATCCCCGCAATATCGAGAACCGACACCGGTGCCCGCGTGATCTACAACGCGCTCGCCCCTCATTGGTCGCTGCGTCGCGCGAGGACACCGCGCCACCCCCTGAGAGGGGCGAACCTTCGATTGCGCATCGAGCTCGCCGCTACGATCGCTCTCTCCTGGTTCGTCCGCCGTCGCAAGCGCACGTCTCGCGAGTGTTACCGAGAGTTACGACGCGTGTATTTTCGAGGATTTCGAGGATCTGGATCACATTCCCGGCCTTGTGACGAGGAGGACTCCCGAGGAATCAGCGGATCGGTGAGGTTGCCCCGTCAATTAGTGTGTAATACAGCCGCGACCGAGCCGCGAGAGTGACTTCCGCCCCGCCCCGACTCGCCGTTTTGCGAAAAACGTCGGACGCGACGTACGCCGGACGCAGCGAAATCGCCGGACGCGGCGTAATAATTTGGTGTTTTTCGCGATCATGATGTCGTGAGTTTTTCGGGTCTCGCGATAAAGTTCGAGTAGTGGAGGTCCGCGTGTGTCGTGAGAGTGGCATTGCGGTGCACCTGCGCGCACACGGCGGGGACTTATCGCGTGTTTTGGTGTTGGCGGTCGGTGGCGGGCGCGAGGGGCCTCACGTCGGGTCGCAGAACGTGCGCTGGTAGGACGTACGGCCTCCTGGGGAGTCGCGACCGCCGAGTCGCGAGTTAGGGCGACGGTCCCCGTGACCGTGAACATCGCGACACCCGGCGGGAATAGCGTTCCACATTTCGTGTCGGTGTATCGAGTTTCGTGTAGTGGTAGGTGTCGTGTATTGTTCTCGAGGAGCCGCAAGGGCGCTCCTTTGTCGCGTATCGCCGGAGAGTGGCCCCGCGGGGTACCTGCCCGCGTATTGCGTAGAGACCATCGCGACGTCATCGTTAGCTAGTTGCGAGTCACAATTGTTTAATCGCCGCGTGATTATCGAGTTGTTTTCCGAGTATTCGTTCGTGTCGCGTCAATTGTAATAAGGGTGTCGCGAGTGATTTCCTATCGCGTTAGCGCACCTGCGCTCGTGCGACTGTCGACCGGATCTTCGCGTCGCCGTAAGTAAGTTTTTTGCGTTGTTTACGAGCGAATTCCCGTGCGCCCAGCGGGGCGTCACCCGTTATTTGTAACGTGAAAACTCTGTCGATTCCCTTCTCGCGATATTATTTCGGAGTTTGCGATGTTAGTTATAAGTTAGATTTAAGTATTGTTCCTGCGAAAAGTCTGCCTGTCGAATCGACGTGATCTGCGCTTCGTTTCCGCGATAGGCATAAGTGTCGGCGGCTTAGATTCACGCTTCGTGCGGTAATTAGATAGTTCTCGAGTTAATTAAAATTAAGGTTATTCCCGCGACAAGCCGGTCTGTCGGATTGTAAGTTTGAATGTTGTGGTGTCAAGTACTCCGTATGTTATAGCGCTCGAATTTACGTCTCTTATACCGCGTATTATTTACTCGTGATCTTTACCGATTCTATTCAAACTATTCACGGTGCTGTTTAACTTTCACCTGCGATATTTTCCCCGGTCAGCCCGTGTTTCCGAACGATTCCAACCGACGTTTGTTTATTGCCTTTACCTTTGTCTGGCTGATATTTTCCGGCCGGGACGACCGCTCGCTATAATAAATTCTAACTCTGTGTAATATCATTTCCCGCAAAATTATTGTTCCCCCGGACCGATCAAAACCGCCAACTACACTCCGTTCCAAATAAAAGAATCTACTTGTTTTTCTTTCTCCGAATCACGATACCCTCTTCATTTAAATAAATCAAACTGTTAATTTCACGTTATTTAATCGCTATTATTTCAACCATTTATTTCTAATAAACGAGATTTATACTTCATTGACGTACGGCCTTTTCGTGTGATTCTTTTTGTGTTTGTGTCGCGGCCCGCGCCGCCCTGCCTCTACCCTGCCCCTCTGCCGTTAGGTCGAGCCGGCTGGCCCCTCGCGTGACAGGCTGTGGTTTTGCGAGTTTGCGCTAGCGATTTCGGAAAAATTAGTGGACGCGAGAATATCGCGTCTGGCGCCCAACCGATTTAGTTGCGAACCGCCTGACTCACGTGAGGGATTATCCCGAGAGGCCTTTCACCCGACTCTCTTAGCGTCCCGTTGATCCGGCCAAAAAAGCCGTGACAGTACATACATTTTATGGTAAAATATCCGTTGTGTTAACAATATTCGTTGAAATCAGCGTAGGAAGTCGTGAAAATAAGTTGTGATAATGTTTGCATTAGTGATGCTCTCCGATGGCACATATTATGTGTGTTCATTGAGTGATATTTATGCTAGAAAAGGTAATAATTGCATGTTAAAGAAACCAAAGTTGCGGACAAAGGCGTGCATAATGGCCATTAACGGTACGTACACTTTTGTAATACTAACGCTATTGTTGCTATAATGATCATTGGTAGTTTTTACTTTTTCTTTATCGCTGTGCCGTAAAGAACACATGTTCCTCACATAATGTTATGCTTAATGTAAGTTTTTCAACTATTTTACCTTTATGTAATTACTTCTTTATTTATGGTTGCACCGAACGTATTAATCATTATTAATTATTATTATTAAAGAAATCCTATAAAGAGTATAACTCTTTATGGAATTTCCAAAGTATAACTGTTTCATTAATCTAGCTTAGAGAAGGAAAAAATAAATACATAAATTGATATCGTGTCGTCAATATTAATTTTAACAATATAATAAGAAATTGACATTGGTTGGCCAGCATTTGATTCTGATGAAATAATATTGATATTATAATGTTTGTTTTACTTTTATAAGGAAATATATGACGATAAACATTTATACATTTATGTAAGAATTGTTTCAACTTTATGTTAGAAACATTTTGTTGAAAAGAATTATATGTATTTTGTGTATAACGTTTCTAACATTGTGTGAAAAAAATGCGGATATTTTTTTTAATATTTCTCATATATTTGTAGGAAATATGGAACATCTTTCTGCAATAAAAGAAAATTTGAACTGTAATATTCCTAGAGTAAAATTAAAAACTATAAATGTCTGCAAATATAAAAGACTTAACCGACAAAAGCCTCGAATAATTAAATCTGAAATAGTTAAACTCAAGAAAATAAAAATAGTTAGTGAGCACTCGCACATTCAAGAGAAACCAGAGACTGCATTTGAAAAGAATAATCTCCCCAGTAAGAAAATTTAAATCTATTATAAAAAAGCTATTGTATTAATATAATGTACAAGTTTACTTTTAATTTAATTATTTACTATTAAAATTTAATTTTTATTGCTTATGGATGTTATAATCATATTATAATATATAGTAATTGCTTCAGAATAATATTGGAAGCTTTCCAGCCAGCAACTCAAATCGACACAAGTATCATTCATTGTCATTATTGCTCTCTCATTGGATATTGAACAAAGACAGAATGATACTTGTGTCGATTTGTGTCGCTAGCTAGAAAGCTTCCTATTATACATTGATAGACTTATTTACTTTATTTTGTTCTGAAGGCGTTTCTCAAAAGGAATCTACAGACGATATGTTTTCGAATATTTCTCTTCCTGGTAAACAGGATGGATCTCTTTGCTGTGAAAGTATGTTTGCGGATAAACCTGATCTATTTGATTGCATCAACATAAATAAAGGTAAGTAAGTCAGTATATGTTTATAAAAATATAAACATATTTGATATAAATTAAATTCTTATGGAAGTAATTAATGTATGACTCGACATAAGTGAACTAAATGAAGAAATAGATACTTCACTGTTTAACATTAATATGTTTAGTAGTGACATTAGTACATCGTATATCCCTTACAGAAATTTTATACTGGCAGTAAATTGGTCAGTGATTGTTTACTTTGAGTATTAAAAACACTGTTGTTAAAATTAATTCAAAATAAATTATAATAAATTACTGGCCAATTTTATACTATCAGTACTAAATTTCTCTAAATCAGTGTTTCCTTTCATGATTTCGTATATATTTATAGATATAATTCTCACAAATAATTTATCAAATTGCACACTACAAATAGACAGGATGAATGACAATGGATCGTCCACTGATTTATGTTTTGAAAACATTGAAAGAACAATGTTGGAAAAATCTGATACTCAAGAAACATTAGACATATTAGTTGAAAAATCAAGAGCCAATACTGATGAAGATAATTGTGAGTATGTTTAATATACTGATATTCTCGTGAACGTTAAACGTCGTACCATTCAATTTTCTTTTTTATTACATTCTTTCATTTTAGCTTCTTACTTAGTTTAATTATTTTATACATCTCAAAATTGATATCCACTTTTTGGGTATTTTGACAATATATATTCTTTACATTTTATTATCTTTGCCAATATTGTTAATATTCCTTAAACTTTATAATAACTTCATTAATTTACTATTCCACAGTGACATTAAGATATCCTACATCCCTTATAGAAATTTAACACTATCAGTATTAAATTGGCTTGTAATTGATCAATTATTTTACGTATTAAAAGTACTGTTGTTAGTGCTTTTAATACTCAAAATAAATAATCACTGACCAATTTAATGTCCGTATTGAATTTTTATAAGGTACATTAGTATTTTTTTAAACTATTTTGTATATATTTAGATACGATTCTCACAAATGAATTTTCAAATTGCGCACTACAAATGGACACCATAAATGATAATAGATCATCCACTGATTTATGTTTTCAAAACATTGAAGAAACAGATATTTAAGAAAAATTAGACATATCAGTTGAGAAATCAAGAGATGACACTGATGACGATAACTGTATGTTTATAATACACTTATAATATTTCTGTAAATGTTTAAACACCGTACCACATTCAATCTTCTTTCTTATTACATTCTTTCATTTTAGCTTAACTTTTTTAGCTTATTGTTGGATAATTTTATACATCTCTAAGTTGATATACATTTTCTTATTTCGTCAGTATTTTTTATGTTTTTATTATTTTTGTATTATTTGAATTTTATAATAACTTTATTATAAAATATAAATATAAAATATAAATCGAAAAGTAAGTATCTAATAAAAGTCGGTACTGGTTTTTCGGTGTGTGATATAAATATTTTTTGTGACTTTGTATATACATTTATCAATCTAGCAAACTGCGCATCATAGGTTATTAGATTATAAATGTCATTTGCATTTTTGTAAAATTTGAAACGCAATTTTAAACTAAAGCTAAACATCAGAGTAATTAAATTGATAAATTCATTATATAAAATAAATTGTAAACATCACAGTTATTAAATTGATAAATCCATTATATAAAATAATGATTATCTCATAAAACCTGTACAGAATTTGTTGCAAAAAAATATTTTATTATATCACCGTAGTCACAAGATATAAATATAATAAAGACCATTATTTATTTTATAATTAAAATAATTTATGAAGTAGAAGACAGTTGCTGAATGCGTAGGAACTACTTGAGTTAAGTTTTTTATTATATTTTTCATTTCATACTGATTTGTACGCAAATGAGCCTTGGAAATTGTAACTTGATGTTTCAGGTACCTATTACTACAATGTTTAACCTTTCACCAATAACAAATTAATTTATTAGAAGCCTTTTTGAAACATACTGCAAAAGGTAAAATTTAGGCAGCTGGTCACTGTGGGTCTCCTAAATCGTATCGCCTAAAAGTATCAAATTTATGAATTGAAATAATTAAAAATGTAAGGAATCATTAACTAATATTTATTTTATCAATGATTTAGTAAATGTTTAGTATTAGGGATTCCCCCCAATAACCTTTGACCTTGACATATATTGTGAAGGTCACCCTTCTGAGTGACCTTTAGAAGATTTTAGCTGGCGGTTGTTGCTTATTACATATATCACTTATCAATCTTACATTAATATTATTTATTATAATGAAATTTAGTGACTAAATGTATGTGGAAATAGTACATATATGAACGAAGGAAAGTCATTTAAAGCAGTGAATTGTTAATATATTAAACAGTCTTTTTGTTAATACAGAGAATAGTTAAAACCTTCCAGCTTAAGACCAGCTAAAACCTTCTGAAGGTCACTCAGGAGGGTGACTTTGAACAACATATGTCAAGGTCAAGGTTATTGCGGGTGGATCCCTAATACTAAACATTTATCTTTGCTGGAATTTATTTTTGCAATTGACATATATATAAGTCATTTTAAGTTTACTTAGTAAACTTAAAATAATTGATTAATGAGAATGATAATTGATAGAGTGATCTTCAGAAGGTTTTAGCTGGCGGTCGTTGCTTATTATATCACTTATCAATCTTCCATTAATATAATTTATTATAATAAAATTTAGTGGTGGTACACGATTTAGGAAACTTGATAAATTTTACAAAAATATCAATGTAATAATTTTATTATAATAATTGTGCATATATGTATATATATACAATAAATGTAATATATTCGACAATAAACCTTCTTTTGTGAAAATATAAAAATTTAGTATAGTTACGATTATTATTTTATAAGCTATATAAATTGATGTAAAATTAACATTAGTTATATCTGATTGTTTAAAGTGTTGTTAGCATGCACGAAACAAGAGTTAAATAGTATTGGATGGTATTCTCTGATGTTACAAGATACGGCGAGGTGGGCAGCAAATAAACTTTTCGAGTTCTATTATGCTCTAGAAACTTTATTGTATATATCTATATGTTACACGACCGATCACGTCAACTAACGAAACTCGTCTGGGTCCGACAACGACCGCTCGTCTGCGTGGCGCCCCGAGGCGCACGCCACGCGGGAGCTGCCCTCTCTATAGGCGGGAGCACATCGCTCGTTCAAAGCTCAGCTCCTCATACTCCCTCCCTTTGTGCGAGCGATCCGCGTTCCTCATCTAATTTTCTTCTTTATCTGAAACATATCAAGACTCAGTTATCGAGTAAAATTAATCTCTAATTTTGTTCAAACTCTACATTCATTATCTTATCTCTTAGATATGCAAATGCTTCTAAAGGCAAAGGTTTTGTCATAATGTCTGCCAAGTTTTCTTTGGTCTCAATCCATTTGACTTCCACCTTCCCTTGATCAACACACTGTTTGATAAAGTCTCCATGAGTGTCAGCCATATGTTTTCTGTTTCCAGTTTCTTCTCTCTTCTAAGTTTTTCTTTATTTCTTCTAAGTTGTCATCAAACATTTTAAGTTTGTGACTTCCATCTTTCTTAGTGCAGTTTCCTGCTGCTCTGTTATCACACCAGATTGCTGCAGGCAAGAGCGTTCTTCCAACAACATATCTGAGCGACTTGTCTAATGAGATTACTTCTTGACAGGCCTCACTCATTGCTAGATATTCTGCTTGACAGGTAGAAAGTGTGACATAAGTCTGTTTATGACTTCTCCATGCTATCACATCTCCAAATAATTTGATTATATATCCTCCAGTGGATGTAGAATCAATGCAATCTCTGAAACTAGCGTCTGTCAGCGACTCTAACTCATCTATTTTACCTCTAAATATTAATCCTCTATTCGCAGTTCCTCTAAGATATCTGAAGACTCTCTTTACATCTTGCCAGTCTTCTTCCGTGGGCTCTAATTGTCTTCTTGCTAAGTAGTTCACTGCAAAAGCTATATCAGGTCGTGTAGCATTTGCTAGATACATTAGGCTTCCTATAGCTTCTCTATAAGGTACTCTTTTAATTTCTTCTCTAATACTCGTTTCTTCTAATTTACTCTTTCTGTTTTTATTGCTCACTTTTCTGGTGACCATAGGAGTGTTCTGAGGCTTGCTTTCATTCATATGAAACTTTTCTAATACGCTCTCAGTATATCGCGTCTGATGAATATACATATAACTTTCTTCTTTGTTTCGCTCTATTGTTATTCCCAGAAAGCTCTGTGGTTCCCCAAGATCCTTCGTCTCAAATATTTCACTCAACTTCTTTTTGATTTCTTCTAATTTCTTCTGATCATTACTTGCAACCAACATATCATCTACGTAGAGCAATACAATCACTATTTTGCCTTCTTTCCTCCACGTGAACAGGCATGGCTCATGTAGGTCGTTCTCTAATCCAAGTTTCTTAGCCTCTTCTGAAAATCTCTTATTCCATCTTTTCGGACTTATCTTCAATCCGTATAAAGCTCTATTTAATTTACACACCTTAGTCTTCTTGGTGTTTTCATCCATTTCTACTCCCTCTGGAATTTCCATATATATTTCATCTTTTTCTTTCAGAACTCCATTTAAAAATGCTGTCTTAACATCTAGCTGACTAGCGTATAGTTTATACTTATTTATTATTGCCAATATAGATCTAACCAGTGACAGTCTTGAAACGGGTGCATATGTCTCTTTTAAATCATACACGTTTCTATCTTTACAACCTCTGATCACAAGTCTTGCTTTGAATCTGGTAGATCCATTTGCCTCTACTTTTCTTCTAAATACCCATTTTGAATCTATTATATTAGGTCGTCTTCCATCTAATTTCTCTAATGGTCTCTCGACAAGTTTCCACACTTGATTAGCATACATAGATTCAAGTTCCTCTTTGACTGCAACTTTCCAATTCTCTCTTTCGTTACTTGATATAGCTTCTTCATAAGTAACAGGCTCTCTATTCAACGATGCCACAAGACATTGATGTAACTCATCTTCATTCTCTATATTCCGTTGAATATTTTTCACGTTAGTATAATTAGCAAAGCTAACATCTTCTATTATTCTCCGCACATTAGTGTCTCCATTATCTTTTAGTTTTCTTTTAGTTTTACTTCTAGTCATTGGAGTTTCACTTTCTTTTCGTGCGACCTTCTGCTTCTGTTCGTCTAGTTGTGTTGTTTGTTTTCTCGGTCTACCTCTGTTTCGGACCGACAGAAACTGTAGCGAAACGTTAATTCACGCGCGAAGCGCGTGCACGGTATCTGCGAGGCACCTGCGAGATATACGAGGTCTGTCCAATAAATACGCGAACTGCTTTGCTCGGGTGGCCTTAAGTTGAAATTCGCGCGAGAGCACTGGCTACTTTGTTGCCGGGTGAGCCACTGAAACGTCAGTAATCACCAAACCGTCGAGGCAAGCGTACCGCTCGAACCGGGAATTTTTTTGTGGCGTGTGTTTTATGCTTTTGTCGACGATGGAGATTGACGAACAGATGGAACAACGAGTCAACATGAAATTTCTAGAGATAAGACCATAAACAGCCTTTAACATTTCATGAATTTCCCGAAAATTTTTACCAAGTTTCACCAGAAATTTGATGTTGACTCGTTGTTCCATCTGTTCATCAATCTCCATCGTCGACAAGAGCATAAAACACACGCCACAAAAAATCGACAAAGCATAAAACACACGCCACAAAAAAATTCCCGGTTCGAGCGGTACGCTTGCCTCGACGGTTTGGTGATTACTGACGCTTCAGTGGCTCACCCGGCAACAAAGTAGCCAGTGCTCTCGCGCGAATTTCAACTTAAGGCCACCCGAGCAAAGCAGTTCGCGTATTTATTGGACAGACCTCGTATGTGACGACGGCCGCTCGAGTCAGTCGGCATCGAACCTCTGAGTAGTGACACACGCAAATAAAGCGAATATTGAACAAGTGCGATCGAGTAAATTGTCTTATAACCTGGTGGCACTTCCTTAAGGGAACGGCCACATTTTCCTTCTGCCCACAATAAGATATAGAACACGCGAAAGGATCCTGAGGTGGAGGCGGACGGAACAACCTCTTTTCCTTTTCTCAGGAATCTCTAGTTTTTGTTCTCCCTTTTCCTCATCCTCTACGAATTCTTTCATCCAATTTTTATCTGAGTCTTCTTCTTCTTCTGTTTGACTGTTTTGATATACATTTTTATATGTTACCTTCTCATTAAATCTAATGTGTCGGGACTCTATAAATTTTCTTGTGCTTGAATGCCAGAGTATATATCCAGTGTCAGTATATCCTACCAACACACCTCTAATAGCTCTCTTGTCAAATTTCGACGTAGGCTTTGGTACTCTTGCATATCCAATGCATCCAAATCTCTTTATTTGCTCGAAATGACAACTTGTTTCTGATGAGAACTTCTTCAACGGGATCTCGTACTCTATAGTCTTGTGTGGAGATCTGTTGTACGCATGCACAGCAGCGTCAACTGCCAACTCCCACATACTCTTTGGTAATCCCGAGTCGAACATATATGTTCTTACTTTCTCTTGCATCGTTCTGTTGAACCTTTCTGCAACTCCATTATGTTCCGGAGTGTACGGTGGTGCATATATGGCTTCTATCTTTTCTCTTTTTAACACTTCTTTAAAAGCACCTCCCGTAAATTCCTTGCCTTGATCTGACTTCACATAGCATAGCTTTTCTTCTTTTCCTAGTAGATTTCTGGCGGATATTAGGTATTTCTCTAGAGCCTCTCCCGATTCATCTTTCGTCTTCAAGGAGTAAGCTTTCGCTAATCTAGAATAATCGTCTATAAAGGTTATTATAAACCTCTTACGTCCTGGATAAGATGTAGGTTTTATTGGACCCATGATATCCGTATGTATCACCTGTAGTGGTCTCTGTGCTCTATTTCTGTTTTCTTTAAACGGCAATTTTGCCATCTTTGCCATTATACAGACTTCACACTAATATGGAGTTATCGAACTTAACTTTCTCTAATCTCTTTTCTACTTTTTGTAGCTGTCTTAAATAGTTTAACGACGCATGACCTAATCTAACATGCCATAACATCGCCTCATTTATTTTCTCTAATTTCTTTACTTTTTCAATTACTGAGCTTTCACACATTTCTTCTATATTCTCTAATGTTTGTATATCTTCTAACTTAATGACTTGATCGAGTTCAGCATTATTGTCTTCTATATTTTTGTTCACATTTGTGAGCTCTTCTTCATTCTCCCTCCCAATCGCAGAGCCAACACTGTCCCTTTCATCTAATTCTCCCTCCGAAATTGATAACTCATTGCTCTGTATGTTTGCCTGCGATTGTTCAGGAAGCTCACTATGTGAAACAATTTCTGCTCTACATCTGTACACAGCACATTCTACATTTTCATTGTCCTCTATATTATTATTTTTGACCTCAAATTGCATAATCCAATTTGGTTTCTCATAAATTCCTTCAAAAACTATTTTATTCGTTAGTTTATTGTAAACTTTAAATACTTTATCATCTAAATAAATACTGAACCCTGCATCAGCCAACTTTCTCAGAGATAATAGATTTTCAGATACTTCCTTTGTTGCAATTACATTTGTTAATTTAATGACTCTTTTTTCTTTTTCATTCGTTATTAACAAAAGATCTCCTTTACCGTCTATTGAAATGTCTGCAAGCTCATTCTTATTCGCGCATTTAATGACTTTATTATTGCATTTTTCAAAATTTGACAATATTATATTTTTATTTACAATATGGTCCGTTGCACCTGAATCTACAATGAAATTGACTAACTCTTTCGAACTATCTCTATCTTCTATTAATTTAACCATGCATAATTTACCTTCTTTAGTTTTTCTTTCATTTGCTGTTTTCGTTGGTATGGATTTCTTGGCTGGTTGTATCTTGGTTATTTTCCCTTTATCATCTACTCTTTTTGTGCTTTTCTGCACAAATCTACCCTTTTTCTTTATATTTTTATTAACGGTTTTATTTAAATACCTTTTTCCTCTAAATCTGTTCGCCTGGGCTCCGGCATTAGGACAGCTGTCCCCTTTGTGGCCTCTTACTTCCTGGCAATAATAACAGAACCAGGCTCCTGATTCCGCTAACGGACAGTCTTTTGCCATATGGCCCATTCTGTTGCATCTATAACACTTGACTTCCTTGTTCTCTTCTGCGGTGGCCCTCTGTACTCTAATGTCTGGTCTCTCTAGTTTCTCTCTAACATCACTCTTAGTCTCTGCCTCTAGCTGCATCATGAAAGATTTTATTTCATCTATGTTCATTTCTTTAAGATTAGTTTGTCTTCTAATTAGATCTACATTTCTCAGCTCCGGCATATTAATTGACACAGCCTGATAAAATGCAGATCTAATTTCTTGTTCTGTGAGAGGTACCGCATCTTCACATGATTCATATTCTCTAATTATTGAATCAAAGCGTTCGCAAAAAACATTTACTTTTTCATCTTTTCTCATTTTAATTTGATAAAGTCTAGCTCGTACCGATGCATGAGTAACGTTTATTTCACTTTTTTTATAACCTCTTAATTTCTTTAAAATTTCTTTCGGGTCTTTTTCATGTAAAATCCTTTTATGATAATTTTCATCTAAATGATTGATTATTATATCTTTAACTAGACTTTTTCTCTTAGCAACTTTTAATTCGGAAAGATTTTCTGGACTTTCAATATTTGAATCTATTACATCTAATAAATCGTTATTCATTAACTCGGATTTCAAATAATCCATCCAAAGATCAAAGTTGGATTTTTGCGTCAGCTTATATTCTCTTCTAATATGCAGCCTATGACTGTTTAATTCTACCTCTAAAGCACTCTTAATTGTCTCTAAACTTCTACTTTTCTCGGCCGAACAGACATTTTCATCTAACTTCTTCTTTTTAGACTCTACTTCTAATTCTTTAACCGTTTGTATATTGTTTTCTACTGTACTTTGAGTATTGTGCTTATTTACCTCTAAACGTCTAATCTTCAGTCTCTCTGTCTCTAAATTCGCCTGGGCGACCTTCACCATATTTTCCATCATCGAGGATGCTTCAGACATTACTTTATCTAACGTTCTAGTCACATTTTCCATTCTTGATACCATGCGTTCCTGTTTTTCGTACAGCATTTTCGTTCCTATGGGTAGAACCGAACGATTTTCTGCCCATTCTCTATTTACATCTATGTTCTCTATGATTTTTGGTTTGCTTCTAGGGATTGCACCTCTTGCTTCTGTCTCCTTCTTTTTCTCTTTCTCTTCTAAACGAAATTTTAAATTACTCTATCTTTGAATACACAAGTGTATTATTTTTCTTGTTTTGTTTTAAAGAAAAAAAAAACTCTCTTACCTTTATCTTTACTCATAGTTTCTGCTCTATTTTCTTTCTCTACCACTGTGACCACGCTGTCGTCACTGTCGTAGTCAACCAGTGCATCTTGGTCTTCTTCTTCCTCATTCATCGAAAGGTTTTTCATCTCTTTTTCCATCTAAATCGGGATTCAAATGTCAATTGAACATTAGCATTCCTCTTTTGACAAGATAAACCAACATTCATATTGACCGACAATAATTTATAATTTTGTCGTCGAGTTTTTCTCAACAACAAAAACTTATCTATTGCTTACAAGACCATACAGAAAGCACTGCAATTCATAATGATCTGAAAGCGAGAAACCACGCGCCTTTGCAGAGCCATCCGCACACGCACACCACTATCCCGTGCGATCTCCAGCACTACTGAAAAGATCTATAGGATATCGGGTTGATCACGCACGCGCACGGGACTCGTACAAATTTACGCGGCCTCCCTAAACAGCGATCAAGCTACACCGCACTGCAAGTCATGCCTGATCACCGACCCGATGCACGTCGATTTTGAAAATATTATTCCACACACATGCATGTATATTTATATATGTGTTGTGGCGTCGCATCGATGCTATGTTTTTCCAATCGATCATGCTTCAGCGCGTGCCCGGCAACACGTCCCTCGCGCCAAAAAATATGACTCTCATTTTTTACGATCGGACTTTCGCGCGCCAAAAAAATGACTCTCGCTGTTCACGATCGGACTTGCACACGCACGTCGCTTTTCCCGCCAGCTTGTTACCAAGCGGCATATATCTATCTCTTTCTATCTCACACATCTATCTTTCTCTATTTCTCTAAGAATTTCGTTAATTTCTCGCATCTACTCTTTATACATCTATTCTCTAATTCTCTTATTATCACTGTTGCCTCTATTTCTATCTCTCAAGAAGAAGGCAAAAACATCTATCTCCTTCTAACAGCATTTATCGAACAACCGTTTTTGTTAGCCGAGAATTCTCTCGTTTTGCTCGTCAGCAACGAGGAATATTATTTACTTACCCTCTAATCTTCTCAATGCTTCTAGCTGCTACCGGGTTCTCACTCACTTCGCACGCACTTTCTTCACGCAGGGGAATCGTGCCCTGGGCCCGTAACCTATTGGATGGTATTCTCTGATGTTACAAGATACGGCGAGGTGGGCAGCAAATAAACTTTTCGAGTTCTATTATGCTCTAGAAACTTTATTGTATATATCTATATGTTACACGACCGATCACGTCAACTAACGAAACTCGTCTGGGTCCGACAACGACCGCTCGTCTGCGTGGCGCCCCGAGGCGCACGCCACGCGGGAGCTGCCCTCTCTATAGGCGGGAGCACATCGCTCGTTCAAAGCTCAGCTCCTCATAAATAGTTTTTTTTTTCATTTTTTTTTTACATTACTCATTTCTTATATTTTATTTTTTTGTTACTCAATGTTGCTTATATTAAATAAAAATATAAAATATTGATGAGGTATGATTGATAAGCGACCGGCACGCATTCAGCAACTCTTCTCTATACTGAGCAATGAAGGAAATAACATCTAGATATTATGAGACATTATATTAATGTAATAATGGAATATGATTGTTGAGGCGGTAACAAAAATAAGGGTCTATTAGCCAAAATTATTGTTTTAAAAATAATGTGTTTCATAAGATTTTTATTTTTTGTAATTTTATTTTAAATTTTTAAATGAATATAGGTTTTATTTTTATGTCGCATAAAATATAGAGAGTACTTTTAATAAAGAATTTCTTTCTTTATTTTTTGTTTAATTTATCATTGGCGGATTAAATTTCATTTTAATTTTTTCTTTATGTATTGAATCTTCCTGTAATGACTATCTATAATAAAAATATAATTTTATTGTTATATTTTATTAAAAATTCCAATATTGAAAATTTGATCTTTTTTTCTATAAAATTTTTAATCGAGAAAAAATTCGTAATTTAAAAAAAAGCTAAAAATAAGATACACACAGTTTAATTTAATATTTTTAAACCATTTCTTAAGATAATGTAAAGATTTAATAGCAATTCTATGGCAAATATTATTTTTCTTCTACAGTTTATTTTTGACAGTGCCAGAGTAACTTATATTTCTTGCTTAAAAAAATTAATATTTACAATTAAATAAAAGTTAAATAAAAATTAATATTAACAATATTGGAAATCATGTGTACTGCACTCAAATACTTTTTGTTTTTTACATGTTTTACAATAATATCTACTTTTTAAAAATATTTATCGAATAAAATTATAAAATTTATTCATATTCGCTTTTTTAAACATTTACTGTTCTGTGCTTTTTTGTATTAAATGTTTAAAATTTTGTATATAATGCATTGAAAGATGAAAAATCGAGTAAAACATGTTTGAGAAAAAGGACCCGTAGATTTTTTGATCTCAATTGTATTTTTATATTTTAGCTTCTGAATATATTCCTTCACATACAAGTGAAGTTTCATCAGTTTACTCGGATGTAGAAGATGATAATATAAAGGATAATATAAAGGATAATATAAAGGATAATATAAAGGATAATAAGAAAAATGTTTTTGTTAATAAATCCAATACATCTAGTGGTCTGGACATATCTAATCTACATTCGTCAGGAGTGAAAACGTGTGACGATACTGAAATGTATGTTACAGAATCGTCAGGAAAACAAACACATTCAAAAAGAAATTGTTGTTATTATTGTAAAAAGCTACAGAGTAAGATAGCACGTCACTTAGGAACTGTGCATTCTAATGAAAAGGAAGTTAGACAATTTAGTGTATTACCCAAGGGAAACTATGAAAGAAAGAAAATAATAGAAACTATTCGACAAAATGGCAATTTTCAGTTTAACACTAAAAAAGCGATAAACAATGGAGAACTTATTGTATGTAGGCGACCAAACAAAGAGTTGCACAGAACCGCAGGTGATTTCCTACCTTGTGGTAAATGCAAAGGATTTTTTTCAAAAACATCTCTTCGACATCATTTTCGTCGTTGCACTGGACGTAATAGCAAACATAATAAATCAATAACAGTATTGGGCCGCACTATTGTTGCAAGAACTCACGAAGTAGCTAATAAGATTTTAAAAACAATCGTCTTCCCCGTATTACGAGATGATGAAATAAGTCGTGCAATAAGATACGATCTATTAATAATTCTATACGGGAATCAACTTTGCCGCAAATATAGACTGCAGCACCAGCATGATATGATTCGAGCTCGATTACGATTATTAGGACGTTATCTCATAACTCTCAGAACAAAAGATGAAAATATCACTGATTTTGCCTCATTATATGATCCAAAATTTTATGATGTCGCAATTGCTGCTGTTAATTCTGTGGCAGGGGTTTTGATGAATATAAAAACATATATAAAACACCATCTGTAGCATTTAATTATGGGACGTATACACTGAAAAAAAGGCTTGGTTATAATAATCCAGGCTTGTTAATGTGACCAAGCCCCCTGGTGAAATAGCTTCAACTAAACGTATAGGTGAATGTGACGAAATAATTTGGTTAATGTTAACAGATAATTATAGCAAAACCTGATATGATTTGGTCAATATTGACAAAGTTTGATAATTATTACCAAGTAATAATAAATGTAACCAAACGATTTGGTAAGTATAAACTGATAGTTTATTAATAATTATCAAATAGTTTAGAAAATATTATCAAACTACGTCTGATAATTATAACAAAATGAGTTGCTAAATGTAAACAAATTTTTTGTTAATAGTTATTAAATTTTATATATTATATATCCGAGCATTCGTACCTACATACTCGTTCATCACTCGCGAAAATGCATCGTAAAACTACAGTTTTCGCGAAAGTACATTGTAAAGTTCTAAGAAATGAGTGAATTAGAAAATCTTCTCCTAATTTGGGGACTTAAACATCTCATTGATGTATTAAAAAATTAACCTCTAAAAGGTTAACCTATAACATACCAATGAGATGTTTAAGTCAAAATAAGAGAGAATTTTCTAATTCACTCATTTTTTAGAACTTTACAATGTACTTTTGCGAAAACTGTAGAGTTTTACGATGCACTTTCGCGAGTGATAAACGAGTATGTATGGCACGAATGCTCGGATCGACGAACATGTATGAACTGGTTCAGGCTCATGAGACAAATGCAGATCGATCGGAACAATAAACTGACAGCTTCCGTAAAGAATAATCTGAATATTTAGCAATACCTACTAAATTTAGTAATATTTACTAAATAACCAAATTGCTTACTAAATAATTGAGTAACTGTCAACAAACCAATTAGATAAGGCTCTTTAAGACAATTTAGTACTAATTATCACACTGTGTGTTAATTATCACTAAACAATTTGATAATAAGTACTACATAGTTTAGTTGGTTCAACTAAACGCAAAATCTGCTTTTTCAAAATGTTTATAATTATTACAAAATGTTTTGTTATTATTATTATATTCGGTAATAATAATCAAATATTTTAAAAAGAACTATTACTAAATGCATCTCACAAGTTTACCAAGAATTTTTCTTTCAGTGTATAAAATATATTGGAAAGATTCTTATTAACGAATGTATAAAAAACCATGATCCTATAAAAATGGAATTAACTGAAAATTTCTTAAAACTATTAACACAAGACTATGGAACAAGCGTTAATAGAACAGTCTTAGAAACACAAATGCAACGAAAACGGCAAAAGAAAATCATACTTCCATCGACAGAGGATATTAGGAAATTGGATAATTATTTAACGGAAAGGCGACGAAACGCTTATAACAATTTGTTGAAAGAATATTCATATAATGATTGGCTAACTCTGCTGGAAACAACCCTCATATCTGTACAATTATTTAATCGTCAACGAGCTGGGGAGACTGAAAGAATGGAAATATCAGAATTTAAAAATTATCATGGTATTGATGAGAAGACAAATAAAGATATGTATAAATCATTATCAACGGAAGCACGAAAATTAGCAAAGAAATATGTCCGTTTTGAAATACGTGGTAAACTTGGTCGTACTGTTCCTGTTTTAATTCATTCCAAACTACTGAAATATATCAATCTTATATTGGATTACCGCTCACATGCCAAAATGTCTAGTGAAAATCCATATCTTTTTGGAATACCAGGTTGCGATAAGAAGAGATATAAATATTTAAGAGCTTGCAATTTAATGCGAACATTTTCAGTAGCATGCGGAGCAAGCATGCCACGTACACTACGTGGAACACAATTAAGAAAGCACATAGCGACTAAATGCATTTCTCTAAATTTATTAGAGTATCAGGTGAATGATTTATCAAATCATTTGGGACATACGGATAAAATACACAAGGAACATTACAGGCTACCTGTTGCTAGTAGAGACATTTTACAAGTATCAAAATTTTTGGAATATGCGCAAGGTGAAGAAGAAAATAATAACGATAAAGACGAAAGCACTGATGATGATGGTATGCATATATGTATATATATAAATATATACAGGGTGTCTCAGACCACCCGTGCCACCCGATAAAATTGTAAGTAAAACTCCCATATTTTAGTATACCGTTTGAAAGGGCATAAAATAAGAAAAATTTTGGCGCAAACCAGAGGTCGATACGTTGATCCGTTTGAAAGTTATTTAAAGTCAAATTCGGAAAAGACAATTTTTGACCCTAAATAACCCTCGAATGGGTCAACGTATCGACCTCTGGTTTGCGCCAAAATTTTTCTTAATTTTTGTCTTTTTAAAGGATATATTTACAATATAGAAGGTTTCATGTAAGAAATTGAAGGTGACGTTCACGTAAGCTTCAAACGACTATCCAAAGTCAAATCAATAACACCATCTTATGTACCCCTCGAAGTCGCAAAACTTTTGTATGAAACATTTTTCTCTAAAACGTCGCGTTTACGAATAAATCGGGTGGCACGGGTAGTCTGAGACACCCTATAATATACTATATACAGTAATACAACCGAGAATAATTTATTATTAATTTTTACGTATTGGATTATCAAATGTGTATATTAAATTTATTATATAGTATTATTTATATAATTTTATATCAAGAGACACGGTAGTGTCTCGCGCCAAGTACGCGCGGAGCGAGACAGCCGTGGCTCTATATACGCGACGCGACGAGTTGCGAGTACCCGAGATTTTTAGATCTCGATAACCAGTGAACGGATCAAGTTCTAACTAGGCTTATCGTAAAGCTTGGACCAAATTTATATAATAAAAGTGTTTTTATTTTTTCGCTACGTGCCCTACGAGCGGAGATATTACGATGCATAGGATAAAGTGTGAAATTTTCAATTCAGAAACGTCATCGTCATCGTCCCAGACCGTAACTTTCACAGTCTCGCCACGGCGCGCGGCAGCAGCACTGGAGTTGCTGATTTTGTAACTTTCGTAGCCCTGCCGTTATGCGATGCGGCGCTGGCATTAGTTCGATCACATGTGATGTGACACATGTAAACATAACATAACCATAAAGCTGCCCATACACGTCGCGAGTCCGGCTCGGCTCGGTTTCTACTCGTTCGTGGGTGAGATGTTACGAGACGGGCTCGGCGTCCGACGAGCCAAATTTCGGGCGGGACTATTCGGGAGTGTGTGTGTGGTGAAAAACGTTTGAGTCCGGCTCGCGAATCAAACTCGTACATGTTATGGGCTGCTTTAGACGTCCGCGTCGCGTCGTCGAGATTAGATTATAGAATCGAGACTATTCGGGAGTGTGTGTGTGTGTATGTGTGTGTGTGGTGAAAAACGATCGAGTCCGGTTCGCGAATCAAGCTCGCCGAGCCGGACTCGCGAGTCAAACTCGTACATATAATTGGCCGCTTCAGACGTCCGCGTCGTCGAGAAATATTCCGTCCGCGTCGTCGCGTCCGAACACTCCGAACGAAGTGCAGTGCTGGAGTGACAGAGTTCGCGCCTTGCGGATGGCTGGTTCCTGGGATACACCCTGTGCGAGGGTCGCGAAGTTATATCTATCGTACGTATTGCTCTTTCTCGCGGTCACGCTCGCGTCCCCCGCTCGCGTTCCGCTCGCGTTCCCCGCTCGCGTTCCCCGCTCGCGTTTCCCGCTCGCGTTCCCCGCTCGTGTTTCCCGCTCGCGTTCCCCGTTCGCGTTCCCCGCTCGCGTTCTCTATCTCTCTCTCTCCCCCTTCCCCCTCTCCCCCCTCTCTCTCTCTCTTTTTCTCTAATAATGACTATCAAATATATGTGTAAAATTGAATCTAAATATTTTTTGTATTATAACACAAAAATTATATCTGACAGTGACATCCTTAATTAAATGTGCAGTGTAGTTTGTATTATAAATTATTAATTGAATTATTTTGTTAACAAACTTTACTATACATATATTATCTACTATGACATTCTGCCAATAGCATCGTACGTGTCAAATTCTGTATCAAATCTGGGTAAATATGCATATTAGGTCAAACCTCATCCATGGCCTTGACCTTGACATATGTTGTCAAGGTCACCCTTCTGAGTGACCTGAGTGAGAGAGTTTTAGCTGGCGGTCATTGTTCATTAAAAAGTTATAAACAAAAAAAATTTGATGGAGAAAATTATTTAAAGCAGTAAATTGTTGGTATATTGAAAGGAAAGTTATTTAAAGCAAAGAATAGAGAGTATGTGCTTCAACTTACAAAGCACACACTAATTGTACAACAAAAAAAATTTGGTGGGGAAAATTATTTAAAGCAGTGAATGGTTGGTATATTGAAAGGAAAGTTATTTAAAGCGGAGAATAGTTGGTATATTGAAAAGTATATACACAATTTTATGTATTAGAAAGTGTGAATACAAGTATTCTCTGCTTTAATCATGGCAAAAGCATGTTAAAGCTTTGTTAAAGCAGATAATAGTTGGTTATTGACAAAACCTATAGGTTAGTGACGCGCTTTACAAGTATGTGCTTGGTAAGTTGATGCACATACAAAGCACACACTTGTAAAGCGCGCCATATAGGTTAGTGACGCGCTTTACAAGTATGTGCTTTGTATGTGCTTCAACTTAGAAAGCACATACTTGTAAAGCGCGTCACTAACCTATAGGTTTTGTCAATAACCAACTATTATCTGCTTTAACAAAGCTTTAACATGCTTTTGCCATGATTAAAGCAGAGAATACTTGTATTCACACTTTCTAATACATAAAATTGTGTATATACTTTTCAATATACCAACTATTCTCCGCTTTAAATAACTTTCCTTTCAATATACCAACCATTCACTGCTTTAAATAATTTTCCCCACCAAATTTTTTTTGTTTAAAACTTTTTAATAAACAATGACCGCCAGCTAAAACCTTGTGAAGGTCACTCAGGAGGGTGACCTTGACAACATATGTCAAGGTCAAGGTCATCGGTAAGGTTTGACCTAATATGCATATTTACCCAAATCTGTTTTTATTTCGACAAAATTTATTTATAGCAAACACTGCATAATGTGCTCTCGACAAATTTGACTTTGCCTAATATATTCATATTTTATGTCTTAATTTTTTTAATGATTTATAAATTTATACAAACGACACTGCACATTTAAGGATGTCAAACTCTCAGATATAATTCGTGTAAGTTATAAGACAAAAAATATTTACATTTGATTTTATCAGACATAAATGTCGATGTCGATAGGCATTATGGCGTTTGATGTATCTATAACAAAAAGAGGTGATATCCGTACAAAATTACCTTTTACAAAAAGGTAAAAAAAAGTCGCCAAGCACGCGTGGTATACCTTGAAAAAATCGAAGTAGTTATCTTTGTACCTCAAAAAAATCCAAGTAATATCTTTACCTTAAAACAACCAAAGTAATATATTTACCTAGAAAAAATCGAAGTAATATATTTATTACAAAAAAAAGAAATGATATCTTTAAATTATGCGCCAATTAAATATATATTATATCGAAAAATAACTATTGTTTTTTTAAAAAATGTATTCCCATTAAAGTGAAAAAATTAATATAAAATGTGAAAAATTTTAGTGAAAAAAACTTGGCGCTGCAAAATTTTAAAATATTTGAAAGCAATAAATAACCAATTTAAAATATTAAATTAATAATTACAATGTGAATGTAGAGACTTTCACACATTAATTTAAAGTACTTTTTCCATTTTTAGAAATTTTTTCATTAATATATATTATTACGTTTAGCAGCGCCAAGTTTTTTTCACTAAAATTTTTCACATTTTATATTAATTTTTTTACTTTAATGGGAATACATTTTTTTAAAAAACAATAGTTATTTTTCGATATAATATATATTTAATTGGCGCATAATTTAAAGATATCATTTCTTTTTTTTGTAATAAATATATTACTTCGATTTTTTCAAGGTAAATATATTACTTTGGTTGTTTTAAGGTAAAGATATTACTTGGATTTTTTTGAGGTACAAAGATAACTACTTCGATTTTTTCAAGGTATACCACGCGTGCTTGGCGACTTTTTTTTACCTTTTTGTAAATACATATTTACATAATTTATTTAATGTTGAAAAATATTGACAAATTATTTTATTACTTCTTCTTAATTTCAGTAATCTTCTAAGATTTACAGTTTTTGTACAAATTTAGAAATAATGGAAAATATTTAGAAATTTTTATCACTAAACTTAATATGTAAGATGATTTATAATTAACATATGTATATGAAAACATTAAGAATAAATTCATTATTTAAATCCGAGACAAAAACCATTATGGAAAAATTGCAGGAACTCATCATTTATTGTAACTTTTTAGTTTTCATTAAACATCTTGATAATTAAATGTGGACTCAAAATTTGGTTTAAGTCCACTTTGAATTAAATAAAAAATTGAAGTAAAGTTTTGTTACCTATTTGCATGTTGAAATATTAATTTGTGAATTGATATTAATTTTTATTTAATTGTATTTCAAAAATTGTTAATACCTTGAATTTCTCCTATAAAAATATTTGTCTAGGATTTAAATAAAACAATCTGCAATTAACGTTTTATGCGGTAGAGTAAATTAGTGTAATAAACATAAATCAATGTCTGTGTAGTTTATTTTAATACTTTGTTTTACTATTGACAGATCGTAGGATTATATCCGTTTATATATGTTCCAGATGAATCTGTAGACGTGCCCAACAGAAATAGATACTGTGATGATGCCGATAATGGAGAAAACCGATCATTATCTACTGGTAAGCAAAAAAGTGAATCGGGATTAAGAGACACAGTAAAACTCTATACGAATTTTATTTATAACAGCGCATTTTTACTACTTTGTATATACAATTTCCCAATGTGTTCAATGCCAGTTCCTAATGTCTTATGCTCTAAATAACCGAACAAGGAATTTTTTGTAGAATGGAAGATTAGTGTATTTTTTTTATTTGAATCATCTAATTATTCGAACAGATTAGTCCTTTCACATAGAATAAATGGAAATGTGTTGCAATATGAAATACACATAATGATCTTTTAAATGATATAAGTGTATGAATTATATATCTCATTATCTTTTATTATTATTAATACAATGTTTAAAAAACATACATAAATGATACAATGTTTGTATAAAGTTTTGGATAATACAGAGATTATAACTACTGCTTTAATATTCATCATACGTAAATCATCTCATCATATCAACACATATGCTGCAGTTACATTTAACAACTTTTGATCGATTTTCGAAGTAAATATCCTTTCTCTCTTGCCGTTGGCGTTTTAACAACTGAAATGTCGGTCGTATGTAACTAAGGTCCGTATTCATAGACGTTTCTCAGTTGTCCATATTAGTCTGTCTTTGTTTCGCGTATGGCAAAACGGTATACGCGAGACAAAAACAGACTGATCTTGAGAATTGAGAAACGTCTATGAATACGGACCTATATGACACTCATGCTTGTGCACGAAAATGATTATACTTCAAGTTTATTGCGATTGTACTCTTTTAAGTATTGCTAATAAAGCTCTCGTTAAAATGTTCATCTTCTTTAAATGATTTTTTTTGTTAATATTTAAAATTAAATTGTTTGTTATTAATTATGTATACCTTCTATAGTAATCTCAAAATTATTGTAATAATTTATTTAAGACGTAATATATTCTCCATGTTTTTTTTATAGACAATATAAATTTTCTATTGTGCACATTTTTACATTATTATTATAAAAAATGTCCCACTTAGCAATAAACAGCTAGGGGACGGACTGTATTTTTGAAGTTGTTGAATACTTCAACATTTTAACGAGAGCCTTAGCAATTCTTGGAAAAGTTTGAGTGCATTACACTTAAGCTATATTCCTGGGACAGAGCGCGAGCGTCCCAATTACTTACGTCCGGCGATTCAGTTGCTAAGATGTCAGAAAGACAGTAGCTGTCTATCTTGAAAATCGGTTGCAATTAAATCTTTGATCTGTAATAGTAATACGTTGGTTTATTCCAGATGAATATGAGATGAATATATCATCTAGTAAAAATCAAGATTCATTAAAGGATTGTGAAGACAGTCTAGAAGAAAAATTCTGCAGTAAGTAAAAGAAATAAATTATAATACAAAATTATTAAAAAATGATTACAAAAACTATAAGAATTATTATTAGTACCTTATTAGTACAGTGCTCGGCATTAGATGCACATTTCAGGCTGATTTCTGAGGCGACGCCTACTATCCCCTTCACTACCGCTCGAGACCAAACCGCCGATCGCGAAACGTTGTCTCATAAGCTTCTTCATATTAGAAATATGCTGGAATCATATTTTCTGCTAAACCGTCATTAAAACATCTTGATAAATAATTTTTATCTTATAAACAAAATTAAATACTAAATTTTCTATTTGTTTGGCGTATCGCCCTGCATGTATATATTTTGTAGCATTTAATTTCTCCTTGCCTTTGTTCATTCTGTAGAATTATTATTAGTCGCTTATTAAACCCGTTTAGCATATATTTAGTTATTAGTTTAATGTTTGTTAATATTCGCGAGACGTCGGTGGATCGCGATCGGGATTTGTGAATTTATGCGACTCATCAATTGGTGCTGCCATCGTTGATCCGCCGACGGCAGCGAATTACCCCCAAAAGGGAGCACATACTCGCTCGCGGCTCGTTGCAGGACCGCGAGCCTCACTCACCGCCAGACTCTCATCGCCAGACTCTCATCGCAAAGAAGCCTACAGTCGCGTATCAAGACTTTCGGGCCGCCCGACCGCGCTCTCCCCCGTCTTGGGGACCGATCTCTCGCTTCCTGCTTGCTTGTGCCTGCTTACGACTGCCTTCTGCTTGCTTGTGCCTGCTTGTGCTCTATCCTGTGAATTTCCATCTTGCCGCACCGGTGTGAAAGCTGCATGCCGGAACAGACGGAACAAGATCCAGCGGCCACTAGACAGGACGGGGATCGGCGGACTCACCCAGGAGACGAAGGGCGACCGAACGGTGAGTCGCTTTCGCTTTCGCTTGCATGCGTATTTTTTTATTTTCTCGCTTTATCGCAACTTAGTAGCGAGGGGATTATAATTACCCCCCTCTGGTCCTTCGAGCGAAACTATAGAAAATCTCGCCCCCCGGGGATAGCATTAATACCCCCTCGCACACTATTATTAATATATGATTAATGACGGTTTGACGGGAAGATATGATCCCAGTATATTTATGATATGGAAACGCTAGTGAGACACAGCGTCACACTGCCGGCTCGGCCGTCGAGCTTTAATGAGTGGTAGTGGGGGGACAGGCGTCGCCTCAGAATTCGGCCCGAAATGTGCATCTAAGGCTGGAGTCCCATGGCAGGTATTTTCCGCGTAACGCGTAACCGTGTAACCAATGACAAGCGTTTCGCATTTTCTGTTACACATATTCACGCTTCTGATTGGTTACGCGGTTACGCATTACGCGGAAAATACCTGCCATGGGACTCCAGCATAATACTTTGAAATTGGTTTAGAATATCGAGGTTTGTGGGTCAGAAATGTAAATGTTATATATCAGAGCTGGGATTTAGTTGCACATTTCGGGCCGATTCCCGAGGCGACGCCTCCTATTCCCCCACTGCCGCTCGAGGCTCGGCGGCCGAGCCGCCGACAGCGCGCTTGACATTGTTTCTCAGGAGCGTCACGCGTGCTATACGTAGGATTGAACTACGATACATTTCCCCCGAACAATATTAAGTAGCTAGTTAGAACAGTCTTTTTTCAATAATTAATAATTGAAAATCTTTATATCATTATTATTATTAATATTCTATATATATATATTGTTGCTATTGAATTACATATTTAAATAAAACCTGTAATAATTATATAATATTTTATTTGAAACTCTTAGTTTGTGCGCTATACTTATAACAAAATTACATATTAGGCCATTTAGTTTCGCAATATATATAGAATACAATTGATTAAGAAATCGGTAAGCGTGGTGTGTGTAGAAATATGTACTATATATAATTATTATACAAATTATAATTAGGACAATAGTTTCATATTATAGTACATATAGTACATATTTCTACACACAGCACGCTTACCGATTTCTTAATCAATTGTATTCTATATATATTGCGAAAATAAATGGCCTAATATGTAATTTTGTTATAAGTATAGCGCACAAACTAGTTCCAAATAAAATATTATATAATTATCACAGGTTTTATTTAAATATGTAATTCAATAGCAACAATATATATATAGAATATTAATAATAATAATGATATAAAGATTTTAAATTAATAATTATTGAAAAAAAACTGTTCTAACTAGTTACTTAATATTGTTCGGGGGGAATGTATCGTAGTTCAATCCTACGTATAGCACGCGTGACGATCCTGAGAAACAATGTCAAGCGCGCTGTCGGCGGCTCGGCCGCCGAGCCTCGAGCAGCAGTGGGGGAATAGGAGGCGTCGCCTCGGAAATCGGCCCGAAATGTGCAACTAAATCCCAGCTCTGTTATATATAGAAAATAAAAACAAATTACATGTTAATAGTTTTAAAATTAATATACTCTTTGTACTATGTTTAGGAGTTGGCAATAAAAAAGGATCAAAAACGTTACTCAGTTCAAATAGGCATTCAATAAAGGATAAACCTATAAAAATAAAACGCTGTTCTAGTAAGTACAAAAATTAATATTTTAAAAGATTAAAAAATTTATATTAAACTTTATAAACATATAATTAGTATATTATTAGTTATTACACTGAGAAAAGATTATAAATTATAATCATGGCACTGAAAACAGTGCTAATTATATTTAAATTATAGTAAGTGCAACTATTTGTTTGCCAGTGTAATACATATTATAAGTTATTATTCCTACACTCATAGAAAAAAGTAGTCATTGAAACTATAAAAGTGACAACTATACAAGTTTTAATATGAAGAAATAGTGTACATAATTGATACTATTTTTAGTTATTGCAACTAAAGCTTTAGTTTATATAGTCGTTCAACTATGTACCTTCGTCAGTGCTGGAATTCACTTGCAACTTTCGGCCATATTTTGCGATTCACACCCACTATCCCTCTTTTACAACTCGTTTGTTAGCAACGAGTCGCCGGATGCACGTAACTAAGGAACGCGGTATTTAATTTTAGAAACAATTGTAATGATATGAACAATAATATATAGTCAATGACATAAAAGAACATACCTCTGCTACATAATTATATATTAAACCTTAATATATGATTATGCCTCAGAGGCATGTTTTTTAATAAATAAAAAAACGCTTCTGCTGTATAACCATATATTAAAGTTTGTAACGATGCACCCCTGAAGAGGCATCGTAAACTCCGGCTAACACCCGTCGGACCCCGCCCGGCCGAACACCCGCCGGGCGGAACTGTGGGCGCGATGCGCCCACCACCCATTTTTTAATTATTTGCACCGCGATCTCGCCGTAAAACGGCTCGAGACGCAGCGGCCGACGGGGCCCGACCGCCGCCGAGCGCCGCCGAACAACGCGAGCGCAACGACAGCCGCGACCGGCCCCATGTGCGAGGCCGACGGGGCCCGAGCATCGTCGAATATGACCGAGCGCCGCTGACAGCCCCAGCCACGCGCTCTTGACACACGTGTGCGCTGCTGTCAACCCCCACCGTGGGGACTGTAAAATAACGCTCTCGCGCAGTATAAAAGGCGCTCGCAAAACCGAAATCGACACTCAGTCCTGTGCCTGAAAGTAATTAGCAGTAATCGTGGTCGAGAGCTCTCTGTCCACGAACGAGCGCTCTCGTTGCTGCTTTCCCTTCGACGACTCTCTTTCCTTACCTGCGAAGGCGAAAAACCGAGGTGGAGAGCTCTCCGTCTCGGTCGAGTGCTCTCGACGCCGACGCATCTCATCCCGGCGAATCGGGGCGGCCCGGTCCGTACGTCCGAACGTCCCCGACGCCGTTACACCCGCCAGTATCTTTCCGTTAAACCCGCGATAGCAAACCGGGATCCGTATCTAGCCGCGTACGGGATAAAGCTACACGTGCCGCGCCGTAGCCTTCTCCGTAATTATAATTATACTCGTGTCCGTTTATATTTGATCACGCCGTACTGGGCCTCCGTGCCTCCGAAGTACTCCGCCAGTATTCTTTGTTAAATTGCATTCTTTTTCGCGCCGTACTGGGCCTCCGTGCCTCCGAAGTACTCCGCCAGTATTCTTTGTTAAATTGCGAACATATCTAATTAAATTCTTTTCGTATATCGCGCCGTACTGGGCCACCGCGCCTCCGAAGTACTCCGCCAGTATTCTTGGTTAAATTGCGAACCTCTATAATTAAATTCTTTCGTATATCGTGCCGTACTGGGCCACCGCGCCTCCGAAGTACTCCGCCAGTATTCTTTGTTAAATTTACGAACATATATTCCAAACAGTGGGAATCCACGTTCCAAACTCTAGTCACCATTTCTTTGTTATTTCTTTTATAATAAATTACTATTTATATTCTAACTCGCCGATTTCTTGCGTCTATTGTCTCCGGACCTACCCTATTGAACTCCTGACCCAGCGAGCTAGTCCGCGTTCAATATAAAAGGCAGGTCGTTATAAGTTTAATATATAATTATGTAGCAGAGATGTATTCTTTTATGTCATTGACTATTATTTCAACACATACGAAAATTAATCATATAAATATCATTTATATTTTACGTCATAAATAATAATATGTTTGTAATAGCGGGTTAAAAACTTTAAATAAAATAATAAAAAAATTTTTAAATTATAGCAGAAAATATACATGTCATTAATTTAATAAATTAAAAAAATAATTTTAATTATTAATAAAACATAATATATAAAAAGGATTTTTATAAGATCTTTTACGGTGCTAAAGAATATTGTCCATATCATTACATTTGCGATGCACACGTTCCTGAAATTAAATACCGCGCTCTATACATAGACGTGCGTCCGGTGAATCGTTGTTAACAAATAAACGATAAGAGAGGGATAGTGGGCATGAATCGCAGAACCTGGCCATTGCAAGTGAATTCCAACACTAATGTATATTAATTTTACATATAAAACTTGTATATTTATCACTTTTATAGCTGCTGCCACTATGTCTTTTTCTCTAAATGCAACATTATAGCAGTAACAATTATAAAAATAGAGCTCCTAACCATAATTATTTTAATATTCAATTATAGCACATTACAATATGTACAGTCATCAAATACCAAATAGTTTTCTCTCAGAGTAATAAATATATAATTAGGTGCACATTTATATTTCTTCCATTTATTATTTTTTTCATTATAATTTATTTATATCTATATTTTACTTCAAAATAGCACATTAGTCCTTATATTTCAAACATCGTATTGTTACGTACATTGTCTAAAAGATAATAACATTTATTATTTGCAGTTATATCGTTATTTTTTTCTTAATATCTACAATAACATAAATTTTCTAAAATTTGTTAGCGTCACCCTATGGTCCTACAAAGCGAACTCGTTGGAATGAAGCGGAAAAAGATGCTGTTATGTCTGCATTTGGGACATATATTGACTCCAAAAAGTTGCCTTCTTTACAAGAGATTAATAAGGTTATAACGGCCTTCCGTTTTGTATATCGAACTCGGACTTAGCTCGCCGGATCAGGGTTCGATGGTAGGCCCAGAAACAATAATTAGAATGTTATTTAACACACACACAGATGTTTATTTCCTATGACGGTATCTACATGGACGTGCCAGTGCACACGGTGCCGTATTACAATAAGTATTAGCGCACGCGGCGCGGTGGGTACGTGAGGACGGACGCGCTGTTTACAATGTGTGCAATGCACACGATTTTGACGTTTATTACAATAAGTATTATACGCTAGGCCGCCAGACGCGGTATATAAAAGTAGTACGGATGCGCGCGGCGCGGTATCTGATACGGAGACGGGCACGTTGGTTACCGGATGCGCGAGTGCACGCGATGCGCTATTTTCCCCAGACGCGTATGGATACGGATGCCAGGAACGATCGGTCCGGTGCAGGCGGGCCGGTCGTTGGGTTCGGGAACCCGGAGCTCTGGCGACAAGATTCGCTTGTCACGAGGCCGAGCTCCCTCGACCCCGTTTTTACCGTTGCAACCGGGACTCAGTTCAGGGAGTTCGGACGACAACCAAGAGCTCTTGGTCGAGGCTCAGATCTCTGGACCCCGATTTTAGCGTCGCCCTAGGAATCGAGGGTAGGTAGTCTTTCTCGGGAGCAGCGGAACCGATGCCGAACTCGAGATGGAGAAAAAGGTCCCGTTTCACCGAAACGCCGATCTTTTATACCCCTCCGGAGCGGTATCGGTGGGAGGCCGGTTCCCTCTCCCCCGTGCGAACCGCGCGGCGGTCGGAGCGGGGCGAGACTCCGCGCTCTCGCGCTCGGCGGCGCTCGGCTCCCGTCGACGTTCGTCGGCGTTCGACGGGGCTCCGAAGGGGTATCGGTGCTGCGAGTCGATAATTGCTTGCGCACACGATATCTTTTGACAATTAAAAAGAAAGGTGGGCGCACCGCGCCCTATCTTCGCCCGACGGGTGATCGGTCGGGCGGTATCCGGCGGGTGTTAGCCGGGAGACGATGCATTCGCAGGGTGCATCGTTACACCACTCCCCCTCTTAGAAGTGCCTGCATCTAGAGGCACATGCTGGCCGGTCGATGGAGCCGGTTGGTTTCAGGACCCCTCAGGTTGATCTCGCCTGCGTCTTTTCTTTGATCCATCTGACGGATCCGTCGCCGTTAAAACGGATGTGCCAGCGACGGGATCCGAGCCGGGGTTTATATTCCCGCGAGACGTGGCGGGCAAAATGCGGCACCTCCACGGTGATCCCGGGCCCGACTTCGATCTGACTGGGTGGTGGCGGCAGTGGTCCCATCACCCGTGACGGGTTGAGTGTCGGCCACGGGCGTCTGGACGTCTCGGCCGGCGATCGGATACGTCGGGGCGGTGGTGGTGGCGGCGTTTCCAGGAGCCAAGCCTGCTTTGCCCTGTTGGCTGCGTCGGACCGCTGGATGATCGTGCCGACCCGCGGCACTGTTTTCGGCCTGGCCGGTCCGGTTGGTGGCGGCGGCGGCGGCGGCGTTGTCTCGGGCCCTCCCCGATACAGCGTGGCCCATCCTGGCCGGATCCCGGGGTTGGCTGGATCGTATTCTTCGGCGTCCTCGCCGAGAATTTCCGCGATATCCTTTAGGATGCTTTGCGCTGTTGGCGATGTGTCGTCTGTCATGTCTCTCGTCGTTCTGCTGGCTCGCTCGCTTGTGTCTCGGTACGCCGGGTGACATCGCGTTCGTGTTTATTTGTCGAGAATGTCGGGTAACAGTATGGTTACTAATATTGGAGGTCGCGTAACAATGTTCATCCCGCGGTCGCCTCTGTTTTCGGTAGATCGTTTGAGTAGCCGCGCTTGTTCGAACGGTAGCCGCGGACGGCTCGAGCGAGTCCCCCCCTCCAAGGTCTAGCCCGCGTGTGCCGGGCGTCGGTTCGGTAGGGGCACGCTTGAGATCCTGGATGTGTACGTGGCGGTACCACTTCCCCGCGCGGCTACGGAGATCGACGATTACCGGTGAAATAATGTGGCGGACTTCTAGCGGGCCCACGAACTTAGGGGCGAGTTTCGCGTTAAATGCGGCCGCTTTGTTGGATAGCGGCCGGTCCCGTTTCCAGACCCACTCCCCGATACGCGGTCTCCATTCTCTGCGGCGGAGGTTGTAATGCCTCTCCTGGTGCTGAAACGCGCGAGCCAACTGGATCTTTACCAGATCGTATGCTTCCGTCAATCGGCGGTGCACGGTCGATGGCGAGATTGGGTTGCCCCGCGGCGCGTTTTCCTCGGGTCGTCGTAATTCGCGGCCGTGGTTTAAGAACGCGGGGGTGTAGCCGGTCGCGTCGTGCGTCGCAGTGTTATACGCGAATTGGAGTTCCTGTAGGTGTTCGTCCCATGCCTTGTGCTTTTTCGCGTATTGTGCGATCATGGTTTTAATCACGCGATTGGTACGCTCCACGGGGTTACAGTGGGGTGCGTATGCCGGCGTAAAGCGTTGGCGGATCCCGCAGTCGGCTAAAAGCTTGGCGAGTTGTTTAGATTTTAATTGCGTGCCATTATCTGATAAAATCTCGTCGGGGCACCCGTGTCGGAGGATAATGGCTTCGTTCACGTGCTTTACGATTGCCGACGCGGTGGCCCGTCGTAACGCGCGGAGCTCGATCCATTTTGTAAATCGGTCTTGTATGTTAAGGAGCCAAATATGGCCAGCAGCGGATCGCGGGAGCGGGCCGACGAGGTCCATGGTGACCTGCTGCCACGGGTGGTCGAGCGCGGTCGGATGCAATTGTCCGGCTGGTTTTTCCTGGGCGACCTTGTGCGCTAGGCACGTCGGGCATTCGCGTACGTATCGAGCGATATCGCGGAACATTCCGGGCCAGTAATATCGTTGTGCGATTCGCGCGATTGTTTTTGCGATTCCCAGATGGCCGGCGGTGGGCGCGTCATGGTATCGTTCGAGCAATGCAGCTCGTTGATCCTTCGGTACGCACTCTTTCCATTGATCGCCCGCCGGGGTGTCTTTGAAATCAAGAGTGTGTAATACATGTTTCCACAGACGGCCGTGGTTTATTCGAAAGTCGGGTACCTCGTGGGGTGTATTGTCCGCCGCGTGCCACATGCGTGTATACCACGGGCATTTTGGTCGAGTGACGCTGAGAATTTCTGGTTGCCTGGACAACGCGTCGGCCACTTTGTTGAGTGTTCCTTTACGATACTTGACCTCGAAGTCATACTGCTGCAATTCGAAGGACCATCGTCCTAGTCGGCCGGTCGGAGACTCTAATTTCTGCAGCCATTTAAGTGACTGGTGATCCGTGATCACCGTGAACCGGTACCCCTCGAGATACCCGCGCATTCGTTGTATCCCCCATATAACTGCCAGGCACTCCAATTCGGTTGCGCTGTAATTCCGCTCGGCGTTGTTTAAAGTGCGGCTCGCGTACGCGATAACGCGCTCCCCCTCGGGGAAGTATTGCGTCAGTACTGCCCCTAGGCCCGTGGTGCTTGCGTCGGTTTGCAGGTGGAACTGCCGCGTAAAATCCGGACACGCGAGTACCGGCGCGGTCGTCAAGACTGTTTTTAGGGCCTCGAACGCGTTTTGCTCGGCCTCCCCCCAGACCCATCGGGCTCGTTTGCGCGTTAGGGCGGTGAGCGGCGTGGCTATGGTGGCGAAGTCTTTAATGAAACGGCGGTACCAGGACGCGATACCAAGGAATTGCCGAACCTGGCGAACGTTCTGAGGGGCGCGCCAGTTAGCGATAGCGCTAACCTTTTCGGGATCAGTCCGAATTCCCTTGCGGTCGATGATATGGCCGAGGTACTTTATTTGTTCGACGCAAAATCGGCATTTCTCGGGGTTGATGCGGAGGCGGGCTTCGCGGAGCCGACGGAAAACCTCACGCATAATTCGTAGGTGTTCCTCGAACGTTTCGCTAATGATGACGATGTCATCGAGATACACAAATACGTTTGGTTCTAGCTCGGGGCCTAGTACGATGTCGAGTAGGCGCTGAAACGTGGCTGGTGCCGAATGCAGTCCGAACGGCATTACTTTGAACTGCATCAGCCCTTTGCCGGGAACCGTAAACGCGGTCACGGGTCGGCTCTCCGGCGCGAGAGGTACCTGCCAATAACCGTTTTTTAAGTCGAGCGTGGTCAGGTATTGTGCCCCCCGTAGTTTGTCCAACGTCGCGGTGATCTGAGGTAGCGGGTACGCGTCCTTTTCGGTCACCTCGTTGACCCGACGGAAATCGATACAGAACCGCGGTTTTCCGTCCTTTTTCCGCACAATTACGACCGGTGAGCTCCATGCGCTATGCGATGGTTCGATGACACCGTCGTTTAACATTTTTTCGACTTCCGCGTCGATGATCGCCTGCATAGCCGGATTTCGCGGTCGGTATCTTTGCTTGATCGGTCGGTCGGTTTTGATGCGGATCATATGCTGCGCGCGGTCGGTGGGGCCCTGCACGGTCTCGAATTGCGCCAGCTCGTCTGTCAGAAAGCGGTGAAGCCGTTCTTTTTCCGACAACGCGTCTCCCTTGGGTGTGTGTTTCACGGCGGCGGTTTGAGTTTTTGCGTCTGGCGGAGGCGGGGGTGGTATGGCGAAATCTAATTTCGTCCATAAATCCACGCCTATCAACACATCGTAGTCCAGCGTCGGCATCACCTGAAACCGATGCCAAAACATCCGTCCCTGGATGGTGACGGGAAATGTTATCAGTCCCGGGATGGACGCGCTTGATCCGTCAGCGAGGTGCACCTGTCCGTTAACCGGCTGTATTGGAAAATTTTGCGATATTTTTTCCGCGGTTCGCGCGTTTATAAACGAGGCTTCGGATCCCGTATCCAACAGCGCGTCGAACGTTTGTTTCGCCACCACGACGGTCAGGTGCGGGCGCGGTTTGTATGTTAGTCGGAGGACCGGGGGGTGGCCGCTTCGTCCCCGGCCCGAGAGGCATTTCCCGGCGGCGGGTGGCAGTCTTTAGTAAAGACGCCATCCCTGCCGCATTGGGAGCAAAACCGAAGCGGCGGGCGTCGGCAGTCGAACCGAGTGTGCCCCCGCTGCTTGCATCGCCAGCAGCATTCCCGGCGGTCGTAAGCTGCGGCGGCGATCGCGGGTTTCGACACCGGGGCTTGTCGAGCCCGGGTCTGCTCCTCGATGTGTTCGAACTCCTCCGCCAGGCGCAAAATATCTCGCGAGCGTGCCACGGTCTCGCGGCGGATGTACATTTGATAACGCGGGTGCATATTATTGTACAACGTTTCTATTTGATCGTCTTCCGCGAACCCGGTGGCCCGTCGCATCATTGTGAGCATTTCCGTCGCGAATTTTCGATATGGCTCGTCCGGCTTTTGGAGACGAGTCTGGATTTCGCGAACTAGTTTGGCGCGGTACCGGCGCGGCAAGTAATATTCGCGAAAGTCCGTGCAAAAATCGTCCCATCCCCGCCAGTTGTGTCGGTTATTCCGGCACCAGAGGAGAGCGTCGCCTTTGAACAATTCCGGCAACCCCGTCAACAACTGCGCCCCGGAATATTGGTACGCGTCTTTAAGCTCCTCTAGCCGCTCGAGGAACGCCACGGGGTCCCTCCCGTCGAAGTGACACCCCCATTTTCTGATTTGATTCATAACCTTGGCGGGTGTCTCGCCGGGGCGGTCGCTTACTGCCGTATAAAAGATCTCGGGCGGCGTCGGCGTCGGTGGATGCGAGGTTAACGTCGGCGCGCGGAGGGTTTCCGCCGGGTGTATGGTGATCGCGGGTGCCGCCGGCGGCTGACCTCCCCCCGCGGCGGTGGGGTGCCCCATTTCTGGGTGCTCGGTCACATAATCGCTCAAGCGGTGACGCAACTCGTCGATTGAACCGTCGGTATCTAACCCGAGTGCGTTGAGCTCGTCGATGAGCTGGCTTTTCGTCAATTTATATATCCACAATTTCGGCATGATGTGTCTTAATTATTGTTTCTCGGATCGGAACGGTCCCTGTTCGGGCGCCATATAACGGCCTTCCGTTTTGTATATCGAACTCGGACTTAGCTCGCCGGATCAGGGTTCGATGGTAGGCCCAGAAACAATAATTAGAATGTTATTTAACACACACACAGATGTTTATTTCCTATGACGGTATCTACATGGACGTGCCAGTGCACACGGTGCCGTATTACAATAAGTATTAGCGCACGCGGCGCGGTGGGTACGTGAGGACGGACGCGCTGTTTACAATGTGTGCAATGCACACGATTTTGACGTTTATTACAATAAGTATTATACGCTAGGCCGCCAGACGCGGTATATAAAAGTAGTACGGATGCGCGCGGCGCGGTATCTGATACGGAGACGGGCACGTTGGTTACCGGATGCGCGAGTGCACGCGATGCGCTATTTTCCCCAGACGCGTATGGATACGGATGCCAGGAACGATCGGTCCGGTGCAGGCGGGCCGGTCGTTGGGTTCGGGAACCCGGAGCTCTGGCGACAAGATTCGCTTGTCACGAGGCCGAGCTCCCTCGACCCCGTTTTTACCGTTGCAACCGGGACTCAGTTCAGGGAGTTCGGACGACAACCAAGAGCTCTTGGTCGAGGCTCAGATCTCTGGACCCCGATTTTAGCGTCGCCCTAGGAATCGAGGGTAGGTAGTCTTTCTCGGGAGCAGCGGAACCGATGCCGAACTCGAGATGGAGAAAAAGGTCCCGTTTCACCGAAACGCCGATCTTTTATACCCCTCCGGAGCGGTATCGGTGGGAGGCCGGTTCCCTCTCCCCCGTGCGAACCGCGCGGCGGTCGGAGCGGGGCGAAACTCCGCGCTCTCGCGCTCGGCGGCGCTCGGCTCCCGTCGACGTTCGTCGGCGTTCGACGGGGCTCCGAAGGGGTATCGGTGCTGCGAGTCGATAATTGCTTGCGCACACGATATCTTTTGACAATTAAAAAGAAAGGTGGGCGCACCGCGCCCTATCTTCGCCCGACGGGTGATCGGTCGGGCGGTATCCGGCGGGTGTTAGCCGGGAGACGATGCATTCGCAGGGTGCATCGTTACAAGGTTATACAAAACTCTCCATGTTTAAAAAGTCGTACAGCACCTCTAATCAAAACATGGCTTCATAATCAACGAAAATCTCGAATGCAAAATAAATAAGTTTGGCTGAGATATAATTATCTAACTAATGATATTAATAATTGCGCAAATATTTTTATTTTTCTAAGCAGTACCTGTTGCAATGTGATTTAATGCATGTATTTATGTTTATTTTTATCGTAAATGATTATTTTTACGATTTTTTGTTTATAAGTACTCAATTTATATAACGTTGAAAGCACTGATGTCATTAATAATGCGACAAATATTTTTGTTCTTATAAAAGATATCTTTTATATTGTGATGTAATTCATAGAGACTTTTATTTTCTTTAGTTATAAATGATTATTCTGATATTTTTTAAAAGTATTTTATTTTATTCAAGTACTTAATTTGTACAATATATGAAAACAGATTAATGTCATTAACGAAATGTCAAATAATTTTGTTCTTATCAAAGATATCTTTTATGTTGTGATTTAATTCAGAGGCTTATATTTACTTTTGTTATAACTTTGAAAACAGACTAATGTCAGTAACGATACGTCAAATATTTATGTTCTTATGAAAGATATCTTTTATATTGTAATTCATTGTAATTATATTGTAATACAGGCCTATATTTACTTTTGTTCTAAATGGTTTTTTACATTTTTTATAAATATTTCATACAGGTACTCAATCCATATAACTTTGAAAGCACTGATGTCATTAATAATACGACAAATATTTTTGTTCTTATAAAAGATATCTTTTATATTGTGATATAATTCATAGAGGCTTTTATTTTCTTTAGTTGTAAATGACTATTCTGATATTTTTTATAAGTTTCTCATTTTTTCAAGTACTTAATTCGTATATTTGAAAACAGACTAATGTCATTAACGATATGTCAAATAATTTTGTTCTTGTAAAAGATATCTACTACATTGTGATGTAATTTAGGCTGCGTTCAGAGTTACGCATGAAGCGCTGTAAGCATCGCTCCATCTTCGTTTGATATACGATGTGCAACGAAGACAGAATGATGTTTACAGCGCTTCATGCGTAACTCGGAACGGACCTTTAGAGACTAAAGGCCTCCACACACACATTTCCGTAACAGTAACAGTAAGATTTCGACCAATCACGTTGCTCAATTCGGCCGTCCGTAACCGTAACCGGCCGAATCGAGCAACGCGATTGGTCGAAACCTTAAAACTATTACTGTTACAGAAAAGTGTGTGTGGAGGCTTTTATATTTGCTTTTATTGTAAATGGCTATTTTTACATTCTTTTATAAGTATTTCATTTAAGTACTTTTGTGAAACGATACTGATTAATATAAATAAATATATATATATAATATATAAACATAAAAAGTGATGGTACAAATACAGGGTGAGTTTTTTAACTTGAGACTGCAGAATATCTGGAAAAATAAGCATTGTACGAAAAAATGTTTCAGACAAAAGTCGTATGGTTTCAAGGGGGACATAAGATAATGGCAATGATTTGACCTTGGATGGTCGTTTGAAGCTCACGTGAACGTCACCTTCAGTTTCTTAAATGGAACCTCCTATATTGTAGTATATCGTTTGAAAGGGCATAAAATAAGAAACATTTTGGCGCTAACCAGAGGTCGATACGTTGACCCATTCGGCAGTTATTTAGGGTCAAAAATTGACTTTTTCCAACTTTGACCTTAAATAACTCCCGAACGGATTAACGTATCGACCTCTGGTTAGCGCCAAAATGTTTCTTATTTTATGCCCTTTCAAACGATATACTACAATATAGGAGGTTCCATTTAAGAAACTGAAGGTGACGTTCACGTGAGCTTCAAACGACCATCCAAGGTCAAATCATTGCCACCATCTTATGTCCCCCTTGAAACCATACGACTTTTGTCTGAAACATTTTTTCGTACAATGCTTATTTTTCCAGATATTCTGCAGTCTCAAGTTAAAAAACTCACCCTGATATGCATTATGCCAAAATCTGTCCTCCCCGCTATAGGGTCTACGCACAAGCATATGTAAATCAATATGGCGACTATATATTGGATGATCATTGGTCCAAACGGTATTATGACAAAGTTTATGCATTTTGTGTGCGATCGGCTTTAGGGCTGAGGTTAAAAATAATAACTTTACATTTTTAATAATTCTCGACTGTGACTGGCTAAAGGCATATAAAAAACTTGGGCAGTAAGACGTAAACAATTTGGATTTGCTACCGCTTACGTTATGCTTTAAGTTCTTCAATGTGATTGACTGATTCGCTTAAGGCTTCCACACACAAATTGCCGTAGCCGTAACGTAAGAAGTACCGCAAGAATTGACCAATTACAATCGTGTTTACTAAAAAATGGAAACTTTACGGTTCGAAAATACTTAATGTGATTGGTCAACTTTTACGGTACGTCTTACGTTACAACTATGGTAAGTTATGTGTGGGAACCTTTACAGTTTAAGTTTAATCAGTTAATCACAGTAAAAAAAGGCATAATGTAAGCAGTAGCAAATATAAACTGTTGATTTCCTTACTGCTTATGTCTCAGTACTCGAGTTTTTTTTTGTATGCCATTAGATAGTGTGGTTCTTCGTTTTTCTGTGTGCCATGGCCTTAACTGGGACTCCACTCAAATTTGCATAGCGCATAAACATAAGCATAAATTTATTGGTCCATATACGTGTGCATAAGTCTACAATAGATGTTTTAAGCCGTAAGCCTTAAGAAATTGATCAATCACAGTCGAATTTGAGGACGATCTTAAATATAAGATCTGACTATGATTACCGGCTTAAGCGCGGTTCAAAGAGGCGGGATCTTTACTTTTTAAGTACATTTTATAGTCAAATATCCGTTGAAATTTGCGATTTAGAAATCGCAAAAGTAGATTTTAATAATAGGTCTGTTTTCTATTGCTGCATTGCTGAACTAGTGTACACTGGTGCAGTAAGTTAGAGTGAAACAAAATATACTTGTCTCACTCTAACTTAGGGCGCGTGCACACGATCGACTTGTGCCGCGCTATAGACCGTGTGCCACGCGGCACAAACCGCTCGTGTGCACGCGCCCTTATTGCACCAGTGTGCACTAGTTCAGCAGTGCAGCAATAGAAAACAGGCCTAATGTTTGCATTAAAGTGCGTTTATGTTGGAGCAGTGATAAACAATAAGAGCGGCGATACTAACAAAGCAGTAAGAATAAATGCATTAATTTATATGTAATTGTTTATATGCTGCATATAAACACTTACCTATTGTATACTTACAATTGTTTATATGCTTCATATAAGTACTTTCATATAAATTAATGCATTTATTCTCGCTGCTTTTTTAGTATCGCCACTCTTATCGTTTATCATTGCTCCAACATAATTGCACTCTTAGTGATGCTCTCCGATGGCACATTATGTGTGTTTATTAAGTGATATTTACACTAGAAGAGGTAATAATTGCATGCTAAGAAAACCAAAGTTGCGGGCAAAGGCATGCATAGTGATGTGTATGTTTTATACTAACATTAGGCCTGTCCGTTTTAGCTGAACTTCTTGAACAGTTCGTGTGTTGTATGTATCTGGTACGAAATTTCAGCACAATCAACCTAAATTAATATTAACTATGTAATGTCCCCAAAATAGCCAATATATCTTATGACCCTTCGGGGACAATCCTCAATGTACACAAAGAAAAAGTGTCCCCAAAATATACAATTCCCATAAAATAGTAACTTTGGGGACGTCCCTGAAATATACAATTTGTATATAAAACTTTGAGGACAGACCCCAATGGAGCCAAAAGTCCCCGAAGTAGTCAATGCGTATCAAAAATTGTCCCCTAAATCTACAATTGACATACATATATATATATATATATATATATATATACACAAACTTTTATTACATATATTTTGTGTACATATATACGTATATGTATGTATATATATATATATATATATATACCTATATATATATATATATATATATATATATATAGGTATATATATATATATATATATATATACATACATATACGTATATATGTACACAAAATATATGTAATAAAAGTTTGTGTATTTTGTATTATTCATTCTCAACACTGAGAGTATATATATGTTCATAAACATAATGCGCGTGTACATATGTGTATGTGCGTGCGTTCATACGAGTGGCCCCCGTTTGACCACGTTAATATTGACCACGGTCCCGCTTGACCACGGTCCCGATTGACCACGGTCCCGATTGACCACGGTCCCTATTGACCACCGTCCCGATCGACCACGATCCCGATTGACCACGGTCCCGATTGACCACGGTCCCGATTGACCACGGTCCCGATTGACCACGGTCCCGATTGACCATGATTGAACACGAAAAATAGGTTCTCAAGAAAAATATATTTCGACAATTTGCAGTCGAGTTTGAACGTGTAAAAACTATAACTATAACTTATGTATGTACAACCACTGAGATACAAGTAATATCTCAGTATTTATATCACACAATGATTTTACGAAAGGTTAGGAAATCTGTCGTAACAACTTCGTGGAAAAAATATGTATATCAAGTGCTATCAAGGAAGTATATCTCTACTTTTTATTGGTACTTTGCTGCTCAATAATAATTAATAATTATATTATATCATTCTGCATCTTTACCTCGCACATCATTGTTATGACAGTTTTCCTAACCTCTCGCAATATCACGTTGAACATACATAATAAGTAAATAAGTTATTATAGTTTCAAACTTGAATGTAAATTCTCAAAATTTATTTTCTCAGACAAAGTGGCATTCCACATATAAAAGATATAGAGTACTGTAATCGGAAGGTAATGAATATCAGAGAAAGTATAATTGATTACATTTGTCATGATTTATGTAAGTATCCTGTATTTAAACTTTTTACGAATGTACACAATTACGTGTCATTCTTAGCAATATATACTAATAAATAATAGCTCTTTCTTATTTACAGTGATACATCAGTGATACATATATTCATGAGATTTAATAACATTATTATTATAATTACTCTGCACAAGAAATTCTGAATATTATGCTATTGACTATCTTTACTAAATGTCTATTTTTCAGATAAAAAAAAACTGAGAAGAACATATAACATGCATCTGTAGTACTTTTTTCAGAAGGGACTTGTCATCAACCATCAAGAAAGAATTCATCAACAAAGCACGAGATTCTTTTAAGCAGGAGTTTATTATTACTGTCTCTGCTATTAGAATCTTGTGAAATGTTATGAAAATATCAACATCCATTTGTTTATTTCTTGGACTTTTGGAAGATCTGTTTTCAGTTATCCAAGCATGCCATGATTATTATAAGCACTGAATATGAAATATCATCTAACAAGTTACGTACAAAAGGCAACAGTATATTATACGTGTATATGTCATATAGAATTAAATAGTTTAACAGCATAATATCTTTACTTGTGTATATGTATATACGTTTCTTTTTTATAAAAATATTATAATAGTAAATGTTAGATATTAATTGTCTCAACATATTATTAAGATTTTATTTGGATATCCTTTCATATACATAACAATTATGTGCATGTCAAAGATGCTGAATAGTATAATATAATTATTAATTATTGAGCGGTAACAAAGTACCAACAAAAAAACAGAAATATATTTGTTTGCAGAACTGTTTTCTGTGAAAATGTTACTGTCATGATATTTTCATAAAAAACGTGTATGCATGTAAGTAAGAATATTATGTATAGTGTAGCTTTTAATTCTGATATGTACATATATAATATGCTGCTGTTTCTTTTGCGTGACGGTACGTACTACATTTTATTTACCGTCAAGCATAAAAAGCAGCAGCATATTATATATGTACATATCAGAGAATTACAATAAGCATAACTAGACATACTATTTTTACTGACATGCATAGACGTTTCTTAGGAAAATATCCTAATAGTAAAAATTTCCTAAAAAGAAAGTGTATTAACAGTTCCGCAAACAAGTATTTCTAGTAGTATATTCGTTTTTTTTTTGTGGTTCTTTATCACCCCTCAATAATTAATAATTATATTATACCGCATCTTTGGCATGCACATAATTGTTATGTATATAAAAGTATCTCTTGCATATCTATATATAAAAATCTTAATAATGTTATGAAATTTAATATCTGACATTTACTATTAGAATATTTTTATAAAAAAGAAACGTATATACATATACACAAGCAAAGATATTATGTAGTTAAACTTTTTAATTCTATATGACATATACACATATAATATACTGTTGCCTTTTGTACGTAACTTGTTAGATGATGTATATTCAATGCTTATAATAATCATGGCATGCTTGGATAACTGAAGACAGATCTTCCAAAAGTCCAATAAATAAACAAATGGATGTTGATGTTTTCATAACATTTCACAAGATTCTAATAGCAGAGACAATAATAATAAACTCCTGCTTAAAAGAATCTCGTGCTTTGTTGATGAATTCATTTTTTGGTGGTTGATGACAAGCCTCTTCTGCAAACTGCTACAGATGCATGGAATGTGTCGTTCTAAGTTCCTTTCTATCTGAAATAGACATTTAATAAAGTGAATCATTAGCATATGCAACCCGTTTTTCCTCGGTCTCGCCCGCCGAGAAGGCGCATCTGCAAATTAGCCACCGACAATTAGGCAGTGATGCGAACTGCGATGCTTTTGCCCGCAGCCAGCGCGTTGGAGGGGATAGCGCGCCCGCCGCCGGCTCGACGCTCGGGCGTGCTCGGGCCGGGTGGCTCGGGCAGCGTCGGGCACAGTCGGGCAGCAGAAGAGCGCAAACATATGATGATGCGGGCTGTCTCTTTCTTTCCTTACAGCTATAGCTGACAAAACGCGTTAGCGGCTTGTCTCGTATCTATTAGATTAAATTTTATCTCGCGTATCCCTTTGCGCACTAGACGCGAGACACTATCGTATCTCTTTATTTATAATTTATATAATTGTATAAATAATAAATGTAAAAATGACTAAAACAAGTATACAAATTATATCGCTATTTATCCCACATAGAAAATATTAACTTATTATAAATAATTGTATATCAAAAATTAAAGAAATAAAAAACAGAGAAAGCGTAAATGATACAAATCCACTCTTGGCCAATATGTACGCTTTTTTCCCAAGAACTCATGTTATTAATGTAGAAAATAAATTATTAGTAACACAAGAAAAGTGAAGTACAAAATTGAATTATATATTATTTGTTTTAGAAAAATTAATTGGATAGTACTACAATTACTTAGTTAATAATAAATACACGGAATAAAATAAAAGAACAAAATATTTTTGCGCAACAATATAATATATTGCATTGTATATCTTTCTCATAAAGAAATGGACAACGTACATATTGTTGCTCAACGGAAACCGCGTGAAGGTGGTGGTCTTTTCCGTCAAGAGGAAATGTAAAAATTCTTTTCTTTAATATTAAAGAGAACAATTTTTTACATTTCCTAAGATTGCAGATAGAGCAGAGAGAGAGAGAGAGAGAGAGAGAGAGAGAGAGAGGGAGAATACGTAGAAAGGATTGATATAAAATAAATATAAAAAGATAAAGAAGAATATAAATGATAGACAGAATAAAGAAAGAAAGACATTAGGCGAGTATTAGTTTTAAGGTCACTTGACACGATGTATAATTCGCGACAAAATTGTCTATGTATCAAAAACCTTCAAAAAATTACACAAGCACATCCATATATATATGGATGTGCTTGTGTAATTTTTTGAAGGTTCTTTATATATATACAATTTACGACAGAAAACGGATACAGAAAAGGAAACAGTCCAAAATAACTATCGGTATTTCTAGTGTTAAATCGGAAAAAAGTGCATGTGTTGTACTTAATATAATATTGAAAATGATACATATTTATAGTAGAAATATTTAAAACATGTAAACTATTACAACTACAGCAAATTTTTAAAATTAACAAAACACAAGTATGTGATAAGAAAATAGATATACATATAATGTTATGACAAAAACACAGATAAAACTTAATATATATAGGTACATATATATACCACGGATTACATATAGGTACATATATATATAATAAAAAAATAACATATATTTTTTTTACATTTTGTACACAGTGGGCATTTAAAATAGGAAATGCTTTCCGATTTTGCCAACGTGAATATTGTATTGCAGGAGTCCCATTAAAAAGTACAATTGTGCGGGAAAAATAATGTAAAGCAATTTATATAAAGAAAAAACGTTTTAAAAAGCAAACATTTTTTTTTAAAAGCTCTTTTGAATATCTTGAAAACCTGACATGAAATACGTATATTACATCCATACATTAAACGTACGAACGTACGTTGAGTACCTCGTCAAATAATATTGTAATCTTTTGCCTCCCTATCAATGATTATTTCTAACATTTTAAAAAAATAAAATTATGTAAGATGCATTGTAAGAAATATAGTACATGTTATACATTAAGTTTTTTGGCAAACAGACATTGCAATTATGAAGTAATGTACTTCTTTTCCTGCAAACATACATTAACAAATTTGTCTACATTTCTTGTCCACATATTACAGCAATTTTAAAGATAACTTTACATCTTTTTTTTCAGTACCGTCGGATGTAATATGCACTTGATCTCGTTTTGGACATGCACATGTATTTGCATTGATATGTTGAAAATCCATTGTGTTCAATGCACTTGAATTAACTGAACCCATTAATTGTGTTGTGCAAAATCCAATGATGATTAAGTGGAATTAGTTGGAATCCATACTTTTACAAAATGCGAATAAAGACTAAATTCTCTTCGGAATACAGTTTCTTGAAATGCACAAAAAAACATAGATGATGAGTACAGATGAAGAGTGCAGATGAAGAGTACAAATCATTTTTTTCTTCTTCTTCTTCAATCCTGTCACCTTACAGTAAGGCGGAGTAAAGCGTACAGATAGTTAACCCACAGCTCTCCAGCCAGTCAATGGAGTTATCATCTTGAGACAAGCTGACTCGTCTAGGTTTTATTTCAAAACTTTTCCTCGTACACCACATGCTTTACTAGGCTGATGAGACTCCTCTCCCATCCTTTCTGTCTTGCAAGAGAAATCCCTTTTTTGCCGAATCCCGCCGACAAAATTTATTCCGTCTTTATCACCATTATGGACTTAACCCGTAGCCCTGAGAAGGACTGTGTTATTCCTCATAGCACTAGGACTCCGTTTGAACTTAATCACTTTATAAAATGTCTTGTTGTTATCCTTTTATCTTCGTAAAACATGATGTTTACTCACTGATGATTGCTTCTTGCTTCTTTCTGCAAACGAAATCCCTTTTTCGCCGAATCCGCCGACAAAATTTATTTCCGTCTTCTTCACCATTACGGACTTAACCGTAGCCCTAAGAAGGACTGCGTTATTCGTCATAGCACTACGACTCTGGTAGAACTTAATCACTTATATTTTGTTGTTATTCTTCTTCTTAGAACAGTGTCTCATTGATGATGGCTTGGTACTGTCCTTCAGCTTCACATTCTTGTGTTTCTTGAAATGTTGATGAAGAGTATTGTTTTGCGGAACGACATTAATTCTGGCGGTTACTCGTTGTTTTTATTACAATGTATAATTAACTGCTTAAAACGCATTTTGGTAAAATTAGTCTTTGCAAATTATAAGAAAAAATGTATTGTAGGGAACTTATAATTTGCTTATAATTGCAATAAAATTTGCAACAAAAATCGTATTGTAATACAGTAATAAACATGCATTTTTTAAATATAATATTATTCTTTCTTACCAAAATAGAAGAAAGAATATCTTAAAAATAGTCATTGAGGAGCAAAAAAATTCCTAACTTTGACGAAGTATTTGACAAAACTTGATATGTAATGAATACATATGTAATGAAGATTAAATCCGAACATGTTACTTTAAAATATTAAAAACTTTTACATTACAAAGTACTATTTTCATATAAAACGAACCGTCTTTTTTTTTAAATTGCTTCACATTATTTTATTAAGGAAATTACAGTTTACGTAAAATATATCTCTTTGGCAAAAATTGAACATTTATATTTTTTATTAATATAATTTTATTATCTTTTTGGTTATAATAATTGCATTATATTAGTACAACATAATTTCTCTTTAAATTCCTTGGAATAAAAGTAGTAAGTTTCACTTGAAGCAATAGTGATAATACTGCCATTTAAATAAAGTTTTAATACACAACAAATATTTCACTATACCTATGGAGGAAACTTTCAATGTACAAAGTCAATGTTTCAGTCAATTATAATGGATTATGCATTTCGCACGAATCCTTTAATGTATCATTTAGAGTAAACAGATTCGTTTTTAAAATGAGTACGTTTCAATAATGACAGAAGTTGTCACTCCATAGGAGTAAAAGTCACTCTACTTTGAGTGACTCGGATATTACTTATTTTTGGAGTATAAGTTTCGTCAAAGAAATTTTGGTCCAAGAAATTTTAGAGAGAAAGAGCGAACAAATGGAACATTTTCATATTTTTACAATAATAATATGGATATACAAAGTGTAGAAAGTGTCACAGGTAAAGATCAGGGACCCCCGTGGTTCGTCACTCCTCACAGTATTTAACGACTCAAACCCTCTGTACCTGTGTATGTGCGTGTAATTATGTGTGGATGTGAGTACATGTGTATAACAGAGATTAGGGGAAGTTTCGTACTTACCCAGTGAAGACTTAACGTGAATTAATAACATACAAAATAGGAAATTTCTTTTCTTGTTATTATTGACCAAAACATCGGATATTACCAATGAAAAATGGAGACGTTTCTTGTTAAATATACTGATCCTGAACTTTAGATATTCGATCGCAATTAATAAAGTTAATTGATGTTGATGCAAAAGAGTGTAGTGCAGGAAAAGTTCTTTAATTGCATTTGAAAAGGAAATGTATAAACTTCAGATTCCCTTTGTACATATTATTGCTCTGTCATGCGACAATGCATCTGTCATGACAGGAAAACATTTATCTTCTCAAACAAAACTTGAATCAAAATGCAAACATTTAATAACACTTTCATGTCCTTGCCATTGCTCAGCATTGGCTGCGCACCTCTGCATGCGCTAAAATTCCTGATATCTGCGAAAAATTTCTGAGAAAAATTGCAAGTTTTATTAACAACAGTCCAAAACGTTCAGCTATTTGTCAATGAATTTTCGAATGTTTTCAGGATACAAATCATAAAATTTTAAGTTATGCGATACTAGGTGGCTTTCGGCGTTTTCATGTATTGAGCAGAGTTCTTGAGTCATGGGATTTAATAAGAAATTTCTTAACTGAAATGGTCGTGATTGAAAAATCAGAGTCTGGGAATATTTTTTGTCTCTTTGATGGAAATAAAGATACAAAAGCGTATTTTCTATTTTAAAAATATGTTTTAGATTTCTTCAATTCATTCAATGCCATTTTTCAAGCTCATGAGACAAGGATTCATTTATTGCAATCTAAATCCGTTAATTTTCTTACGCAAATATCTCACAACTTTTCAAACCAGACATTGTTGAGAGATTCCTTAAAAATATATCATTTCGTGAAAAGAAAAAATCATAAACCTCTTGCAAATATAACTTTGGGATCGGAATGCGAGGAATATTCTTTGTAAGTTATCGAATGGAAGGACATGCAAATGTTTGTAACTACCATTAGAGAAAATTGCTTCAGTTTTACATCGCTGCTGCCGAGGAAATTAGAAAGAGATTACCTGTCGATAACGGTTTTTTTTACACAAATTGAAAGTTTTTCAAGCACACATAGCTTTATTTGATATTAACAGAGAAATAACCTTTGACGATGTTCTTTTGGTCGCAAGAACTTTAAGTGGTTTTGACGAAAACGGGTTAAAAGAAGAATGGCTTACGCTGCATTTCGATTGTACTATAGAAGAAAAAACAAAATCTTGAAAACTCAGTTTCGACAACATGTGGAAAGAGATTTTGATACGTCCATTTATTAACAATCCTAAGTATTCAAATGTAAGATCACTTGTCACTGAAATGTAATGACGATTTCATGTCTCTAAACACCGGCAATATTTAATAATTTTTACAATAATCCTATTTCGCGCGCAGCTTGTGTATGTGTTTTGAGTGAGCGTGTATCACAGCAGAGATCATGGACCCCGTTGGTTTCGTCACTTCCACAGTATTTTTACGACTCCAAACCCTCTCTGTCGGTGTGTGTGTGTGTGTGTGTGTGTGTGTGTGTCACAGCAGAGATCAGGTCTCCGTGGTTCGTCACTCCCACAGTATTTTACGACTCCAAACCCTCACTGTCTGTGTGTGTGTTTAAACTTTGATATCCATACATTATATATCATTTTATATGAATAATAATGTTTTGAAAGAGAGAGAGAGGGAGAGGGAGAGGGAGAGAGAGAGAGAGAGAGAGAGAGAGAGAGAGAGAGAGAATAAACATTATTATTCATATAATATGATGTGTACAATAATGTCTAAAACATAATATATTATGTTTTGGACATTATTGTTGCGTATCAGACGAGGAGGGGCCTGCAATTCTGTATCA